>UCOM01002500.1:0-25671 GCA_900474385.1 Ormyrus pomaceus | reverse complement strand
AAAAGAGTACATAACTTTCGAAAAATCGAGCGTTAGGCCGAACGGACGCGGCTTCCTTCATATTTTAACATTAGAAAACATATCCCAAAGTTACAGGAAAATCCATTACCCAAATGTCGTATACTCTCCTTGTAAGCAATTTACGAGTAACAATATAGCAATAAAAGTTAAAATCAAGCGTGGAAGGCAAGAGCGTAAAAAGTCTGGGTCACTTATAACCTTCGATTAATTTTGTCCAGAGCACGGAGGCGCTACTCCGCTCCTCGGAGGTCTCGCCCATCCTCGGCAACGACGCTAAGACCCAAGGCAAGCCGAGCGAGTCGCCGGACGAGCGCAACAGGGCGCTGAGGAAGTCGGGGATAATCAGCTCGGGGGTGAGCAAGCAGCCCAGGAGGCCGCACCTCGTCCTCAAGCGGGTGAAGTACGGCGGCGGGCCGGGAATCAGCCAGAAGAGGATCCCCAAGAGGAACGACCTCGTGTTCCTGCAGCCGTCGCCGAATTACTGCGAGCCCGACCTCGCCCAGGGCAGCCTCGGCACGCAGGGACGCTACTGCAATCGTACGAGCAAAGGTGGCTAGCTTGTTGGTGGAACGATTTGGGGATTGTCGCTGCCGGCGTATAATGCTTTTAGGGATTTGCAGAGATTTAATGTGGAAAAATTAAAATTATTGACATGAAATAAAGTCAGAGTAATAAATAGATAGTAAATCGTGTTTGACTTATAAATCTGTCATTGTAGATTCAAAACAAACGGGTAGACTCAGTCTGCTACATTGGAGAGTTTAAAATTTATGTTGAATAAGTCAAATTTTACTAATTTCTTTAAGACTAAATTCTTTATTTAAGATTTATCGAATTTTGAATAGTTTGGAAATTTTTAACGAATCATCTGATAATTTACAAAAAAGAAAAATACGTTTAAAATAAGACGCCGCGATTGGCAAGCATTATAAAATTTTCAATAAATTTTAGACAATTCGAATATCAGTAATTCCATAACAACAAGAAATTACCCAGATAAATAGAACGTAAACGTAAATTAATAGAATAATGTATTTTTTCCCCTTTCAGGTACTGACGGTTGCGATCTAATGTGCTGCGGCCGTGGCTACAATACTCACCAATTCACGCGTACTTATCAGTGCTCGTGCAAATTTCACTGGTGCTGTAAAGTACACTGCGAGACCTGCACCGACCGCACGGAGGAGTACACGTGCAAATGAACGGCATGATTTTTACATTGAAGAGGCGGATACGCGCAAAATGCAACATTGACTACTGCATGCAGTTCTGCTGACAAAGTGTTATAATTAATTAAAATATCATTTTAGAGTATTGTACATAAACCGTATCTTAGGTATCGCCGCTTATTTTCCAACGTAAGATATTACCACTTACATACTGTTTTTGAACATTTTCCTAATGATATATTCATTACAATGTTTACGTTGAATTTTCGGCTAATTAGATGTAGCTTATAATTACAATTTAACCGTAAAAATAGCGACCTGTAATATCGCTGATGTATAAAATAGTATAAGAACATATGCGAGCAAGCTAAAAAAAAACCTATTTTTTTCGAAATAAGCACCAAGGATTCACGTGAATCTCGCCAGGCTATTATTATGTATTGAATTAGATATTTTCAATTTCGAACGCATAAGTTATTATTATTTATTTTATTTGTATGTAGGTAATTGTACTCTATTAACATGAACTTTTTTTTTAAAATTGATAAAATACTTTAGTGCTTTAAAGATAATATTGTAACATCGGATAATATGTAAGCGAAAATGTATTTGAATTAAAAAATTGAATAGAGTACTGTGTATGGTACTGTTATTAAAATTTGTATATAAATACTTTGGCAGCCTTTTAGTTTACTAATAAATTACGTTTTCCGTCCTGAAAACTATGATTGTATTGTTAATATATGAATTATTAATAAATGTAAGTATCATCGAGATTTTTATACAAACGACACTGACGTTTTTATAAATTTCAATAACATCATTATTTAATCTTACCGCAAATCTATTAGATGCGTCTCTGTATTATATTTTTGAGCTTTTGTTAGTGTATAACTTCAATTATTCAATTGAGCCTTGTATAAATAGATCTCAACTGAGCAAAAATATTTAAACAACGATGAAAGTTTTCAATAAAAAAATTTTTTTAATTTTCATTTAAATGTTTATTCAATTTTAATCTGAAATATAGCACTACCCACACCTTTATACCTGGCTTTATCCAAAATAGGGTAAAAATAGAATTTTTTATTGATAAAAATTTATTTTATTTGAAAAGTTTTATAATTACAAATTTTTTTAGCAATAAAGTTAAGAAGGATATAAAAAAGCAAGATATAAATTATTGCACTTACTAATACTCAGCCTTCGGTAGAAATAAATTTATAAAAAAATTCACAAATTAATTATCGTACAGAAGTACTTTAAAAATTCTAATGCAATTAAGTATTTTTAGAAGATTTGATTGAACGTCGTAAGAATTGTATCATCATTTTAAGAATACCTGTAATTTCTTGTGTGAAAATAATCCGGTCCAGGTGTTTAAAAACATTCAGCCTTTAAAACCAATTCAAAATATAAAAAATTATTAAACTTTCTAAGTTTAGGTCCAGGATAATGCAAAGAAAAAATTGACACAGTTTCTTGCAGAATCCCAATAAGAACAAGCGAAATAATTACTGATTCCTGATCCAGAACTAAACAAAAAAAAATTCAATCAATGACCATTGATGAAAATTTATAAGAATGCCTAATAGAAATTCGTGTTTACGGATTCTCAACATGTTTGAAGTATATAGAGGAACATCAAAAGTGTTCAGAAGACCGATTGGTGATATCATCCTAATTCCATAACCGACAATTGTATATAGATCAAGAAATCTAGTACAATTAGAATCGGTCCCTGATCGAAAAAGGATAATAGATCAACATCTTTTAAGTGTCTGATAGGAAATCGAGGTGGCTACAGGAAGCAGGAAGGTGGCAGTGTCCTTCATCCACTAATCATCCGAACTTCAGACCGGATTGAATTACAGAAGTGGCGGAAAGAGAATTGAAACGGTTACAAGAAGCAAAAAAGCATTCACCACCACTCTTCTTCCAATAAACATTAGAACTTCAGAACGAGTTGAATTCTAGAAGTATCGGAAAGGAAATTAAAGCGGTTGCGGCCAGCAAAAGCTTGGCGATGTATTTCTAAAAGTTAGATTGTAGAATTAAAAATCAATATTCTAAAAGCCGCTTAAAACGGAAAACCTCCACGAATGTAATTTAAATTATATTTCGAGTTTTTAGATATAAAAAGAACTTGCTTCAATGCGAGGGACAAAGCAGCAGCACGGCAGATTGATAATGCTGTCATATTCTAGGTCACTTTTGAATTTTGTATCCCTGAGTTAAAAAACTGAAACAGCTCGTCTGCAAGAAAGACGCTGACAAATTATTAGACATACCACTGTAAATCTGAAATATAAATTAAGTATTAATTCTAAATGTGCTAAAAAAAACTGATATTTTTTTTAATTTCTTTTTTTGAGAAAAATAATTAATATATACATCAAAGACTGTTTAATATTTTCTGTGCTTCCTGTTTAGCTTCTTGGTCATCATCATTTTTTGCTGCATATTCAGAAGCTAGTTTCAAATATTTTATAGCGCTTTCTTTTTTATTTAGCTTTAGATATGTTTTTCCAAGCATTAATAAATTTTGACCATAAAAGTTTGGATCTACATTTTCTGCTTGTTCAAAATATTGTAAAGCTTCTTCAAACGAGGCAGTAGGTGGTTCGCCAAAAATTGCTGAAGCTATTTTTCTTTGATACCAAGCCAAGTCAGCAACTTGATAACACCAATTGCCGATCATGTACAATGTTGTAGCATCCTTAGGATTTAATTCAGAAGCTCTCTAAAAAATTAATTTCTTTATTTACTTCATTTAAATTTTTATTTTTAGAAAATAAATAAATATTTTTTATATTTACCAACATGTGTTTTTTAATGTTATACAATTCCTTAATTTTTATTTTAGTTCCTTCGTAACATGTTTTCGTATTTAATAAAATGGCCACCCATTTGTGAACTGCCCAGTGATCTTCTTGTAATTTAAGAGCTTGATTTATTAAATCGTATGCTTGATAGACTAATTGTTTTGCTTCAGATTCTTTTAGTTCTTGTTTCGAGATTTTATAAAGAGCTCGACTTAATCGCCATAATATTTCAACATCCTTATTATCCTGGAACGTTAATAATATTAATAAATAGATTATTTGTATAATTAAATAACATTTACAATAATAATAATTGAACTTACATTATAACCACTGAGTAATTTATAAATTTCTTTATATTCTCCTTGTTCAAATAAAGCATCAGCTTTAGCAAGAAGAATTTCTTTAGTTGTTAAAGATTTATCTTCATCTTTCTTTTTAGAAATACCCCATAAAGCTGCAACGTAGAATGGGATCGCTGGAGAAAGTTCTTTTTTTTTGGTTCTGCTAGTGTATTCCTAATTATTTAAAATTTATAGTTTAAATATACAAGTTTTGACTTTAGAAACCACTTAAAATTGATTTACTTACTCTCCTCAAAGTGTTGAGAATATAATTAAATTGTCTTTGCTGGAAAGTTCTATTTACAGCTGCTCTAACAAATCTTGAAAACATTGCAAAAAATTATTATGTCCTACAAACCTCTAAGCGATAAAGTGAAAATTCCAAGTTCAAAATCAATTACTAGAAGAAATTGAAATACTAAAAATTTTCAAGTCACAATAAACGTCATTTCATTTGCCTCTCTTCTTTGCATATGATTTCACTTTTTATACATTCGACCTGTTGATCTACATCTCGTCAATAAAGCTAATGCGCGCATACGTTTGCAACAAATTTTAATACTAAAAACGTACTAATTCGACAGAGTTTAATTTTTAAAATGTTTATGTTTTATATAAGATCTGTAATTTACACTTTACATGGATAATGTTTAGACACACGACGGAACATAAATACAACTGGCAAAACGTCTACCTATATTGCCGCACTGTATACATTCAAAAATATATATCTTTATTAGGTAAAGTTTGTGTCATGCATCATCTGCAGATCTGCATTACGAATTGTAAATAATATAGCTGGTTAAATTAAGCACCTACCTTATCAGCAACAGCAAACGTCAAAGTCTGCAATATCTGATATAAGACAGTCAAACTAACCTCAATACGATTTAAGTAGAGACATGTATTAATTAAAATAATGTAAAGTCTGTTTTATTTATTAAAGTTTTCAAGAAATATTAGTTATTTAATTTTTAATACGTCAAAAAATGGCTCCTTATCCAAAATTTGTTGTCTGGGGAAGTGCTATTTGTACTATGACAGGATGTGCTTACTTAGTAAAGTAAGTTTTTTAAATGATAAAATATTTATTTCACATATAATTTAGTGTATAAACTGTCATAATTAGATAATTATTGATCTTGAATAAGATAGCTTTTAGATTGAGCAAAGATTTCTGTAGTATTATGTTATGTTTACTTAATAAAATTATATTAATGCAGAGATTACTATGGAGGTGCAAAATACGAAGGACAAGAAAAATTAACTGGTAAAGTGGTTATTGTCACTGGTGCCAATACTGGTATTGGGAGAGAAGTAGCTCATGACTTAGCAAGAAGAGAAGCAAAAGTTATAATGGCATGCCGTGATTTGTACAAATGTGAAACTGTAAATATTTTAATAATTATAATTAATAGTGTTTCATATTTCTAAACTGGGATAAATTTGTTTTTTAGACTCGAAAAGAGATAGTTCTTGACACAAACAATAAGTATGTGTACTGCAGGAAATGTGATTTAGCATCTCAAGACAGTATTCGAGAATTTGTAAAACGTTTTAAAAAAGGTTTGTGCAAATAAAATTATTCCTTACATTTATAAATATTTATTTTTTAAAATATATTTAAAAACTATAATACTGTATATTTTCAGAGCATTCAAAATTACATATTCTAATAAATAATGCTGGCGTTATGAGGTGCCCACTAAGTCACACCAAAGAAGGAATTGAAATGCAAATTGGAGTTAATCACATGGGTCATTTTCTTTTAACAAATTTACTACTAGATACTTTGAAAGACTCTGCCCCTTCTAGAATTATAAATGTTTCAAGCTTAGCTCATTTGAGAGGAAAGATCAATACGTTTGATTTTAATAGTGCAGAAAATTATGATCCTGGTGCTGCTTATGCTCAAAGCAAACTAGCTAATGTACTCTTTACAAAAGAATTAGCTAGAAGGTTAAAAGGTACATAAAACAGAGATTTAATATCATCCAAATAAAACACCTGATTATTTTATGGGTTCGTACTATAATAAAATTAATTACTATTTTAGGCACAGGAGTAACTGTTAATGCGGTCCACCCAGGCATTGTAGATACCGAACTTACAAGGCACATGAGTTATTACAACAGTATATTGAGCTCTATTTTTTTAAAACCATTTATATGGCCTTTTATTAAAACTCCAAGGCAAGGGGCACAAACAATTTTATATGCAGCCTTAAGTCCTGGATTGCAGGATGTAACTGGGGAATATTTCAGGTAAAATTATACATAATAAAACTAATAAGAATAAGAATATCAAAAATAAATGATGAATACATTTTCAACTTAATTATTTCAGTGAATGCAAACGAGCTGAGATGCACGAAATTGTAAATAAAAAACAATTATTGGATTGGCTATGGAAAACAAGTGAAAAATGGACACACTTAGACGAGAGTTGAATTAAATTACATTAAAAGAAATTGCAAATTGTAGATAATTGTTTATTTAATAAAAACATTTGTTATTGATTCTTATAAAAAAAAATAGGAGAATTTTTACTAAATCCTAAAATGATTTAAACTATAACTTAATATAGAAATCTTTTATTATTCAAATAAAATAAAATTATCAATTTTGTTTGTGATATTACTGTGTAATATTTGCTCTTGAATTATTAAACAAAATGGTTACTTATTTAATATTTATCTTTTCCATATGCCTTTAGGTTCTACGACAGTGATAAATTTTCTCTACTGTATGTGTACTTTTTCATATTCTTCATTTTATTCATTCACTATCGCGAAACTCCATTAGATAATTTTACAATTTCACAGAAGAGCATAAAAGCTCTCGCTGTTTAAGAATAAATTTAACAGATTATTAAATTTTTCTTAGAGTGATTACTTAAAAAAAATAAATGATGAAACAAGAATATGCATTCAAGTAAAACGTACTACTCAATTACATTATCCTTTTGCATAATACTGAAAAACAAAACTATAGCAAAACGTCTCTACTTTTAACATTTTATAAAATCTACTTCATGATTCTGAAATTCATTTTCATTAAATTAAAATGTTGCATAAGTAAAATAAAAAATCGCTGACGAATTCGATTCGTAACAACATCGAACGTGGCTACATCTAAGAGCCAGCCAAAAAGTGCAGAGGATCGAATCGCTCGGGCGGGTGATAAATCACTCTGCGAAATTGAGTTTATCGTAACGTCCGACGCCTCCATCCCTCGAAGCAACAGTGTGTCGCGCGTTGTCACGAATGAATAATTACTTTATCGGCGAGGGCTGCAGGCGTAGGTGGCACGCACCCCTAAAGGTGCGCGATGCGAGTACGTTATGTGCACGGAGCAAGTACCGAGGCAGAGGAGATCGTCCCCAGAGATATATAGTTAGTTTGTAATGCGGACGAGGAAAGTGCTCGGATGCCGAAGCTTGGAGCGTTTTAGCTTGATGAAAAATGTTCAATTTCAAAAAAATTTCTGAAATCACGAGTGATTCAATCGATGATTTATAAAAGATTTCAACAATTTTTTTTTGCAGAGTAGTATTTTAATAATTTTATAGCTTATATCATTTTGAACTTCATGACATTTTTTTGATATCTTTTTAGAAAATTAATATGTTGCTTTATCGAATAATAAATAATACCAAGAACTTTTCAAAATCAGTAAATTTTTCAAATCAATTAGCAGTTTACTGTTACTATGAAGTTTAAAGGAAGTACAGTGGCAGGTGGTGGTTCATGGACATTGAGAAATAAAAAGATCATCAAGACGAACGGAAAGGGAAAAGTGCATTTGACTTTATATCTGACTGCAGCTGTGTCAAATTTTTATTACCTGACATTGAAATTTTAGTTTATATACCCGAACGGCAGGTTTGCCCAATTTTTGAATATTCTCTATCTTGTTGGAAAATAAATCTAAACTAACGATAAAGAAATGTTATTTGAATTCTTATTGTTGTAACGTGTTATTTGTTGCTTTCACCGGTTGATTACACCGTTGAGTCGAAAATCTTAATTATAATTTGCTCATATACCTGCATGCATCTGTAGCTTAGAAAAGAGTCAACATAAAATTTTAGCATAAATAAATATTAAATAAAATGCAACTATTCGTGTTGTATAATCTCACTTTTTATTAATGTATTAAATTTTACAGGCTGTTAAATTTAAAATAGTGAAACATTTGACCTGAGTTAAAAATAAAATAGCATTTATAAAACTATATGTACCAGCAGAAAGATTAGTTATATATTACCAAGAGCCCAAAATATTTGCAAAGCTTCGAAAAAGAGTCCCTAAATTTCTGTCATAAACCGACACGTAAACTCAAGCGCCGCATTGGCTGAAAACCTTTGGAAAATCTTTCCGCTTTCTCCAACTTTCTCTTTTTCTTCCCCCCGAAGCAGCTGCAACGCGAAAGTATACAACGAAGGGGTTTTCCGCACCTCTGCAATCTCGCCCGCGAACCCACTACCTGCCCTATCTCCACTCAGCCGATACTCCGACGACCCATTTTCTTCTTTCATGCAGTCCTGCTTATACGACTTTCCTTTTTACTGTCCGTGGCCATTTTCCGGGCGAAGGAGACGCCCTCGCGAGATTTCTCGACGCTTCTCTCTTGCCGATTCGTTCGGCTAGTTTTCAGCTTGGGAATCGCACTTTCCGTTAGAGCAATTATGTCGAATGCAAATCGAGGCATATATCATATAATAATGCATAAAAGATAAAAACTAGATTTAAAAAATTTACAAAAATTTATCGCACTACACTGTAGGGCCCTTGCACATTCGTATAATATTTCACTAATAAGTCGCTTCACTACTGCACAGCCTGCCATCAATCACTGCAAATACCATAAATAAAACTATCTATCCATGTTCTCCCTTTCTTCCTCCCCTGCCAATCTTCGCGTTACGAGGAATTCTCGATACGTTCTGTAAAATTTTAATATAAACTGCCTCGACGGTCTGTGCCCGCCTAAGTAAAAAACGAACTCTTCTAACTCAAACTCGGGCGGGTCCGCGACTTGGCTCAGAGCATGTCTCATTTTCGTTATATCGACGGCATTCGGCTCTACGTGCCCGAGATAATGCTTCAACTTATCACTCGGGACTCTCTGAAAAAATGTCTGTACGGTCATTTTCTGGTCAACGAGCAAGTCGTAAGTATCGGGCAATTCTTTTTTGGCGTATGCGAGAATACTGTGATACTTGCAGATCACACCTGGCATTTTGTCCTTCTGGGAAGAATAAGAAGATACTTTATTACGGCACGAGCACAGCAATTTGGAAATGAAATGTTTGATATATATATATATATTTTTTTTTTTCAATTTTACTCACCGAATAATTGAGCGTAGAAGTTTTTAGTTTGAGGTAAAAGTTTTCCGTGTGACGCAGATGCGACGCGAACGCTTTCCCTCACAGAATGTTTCTAAATCTGTTTGTTTGCACCCTAAGAATTTTGATTGGTGGAGCTACTTTCTTGGACTGGTGAAGGGAAGAGAGAGGGTGTCATTTGTCCTTCCGGTTGAAAACCAGTTGAACAAAAGTTCGCTTAAATTGCCATATTTTTGCAAAAGAAATTGACGAAAGTATGGGCGGGTAAATTTAAAAAAAAGTAATGTAGATACTAAATAATATTTCTTAAAAATATTGTTAGCGTCTAAAACCTGCACTACGGATGCAGTTATTTTTGGGAAAGAATCGGTAGATGGCAGTGTGTCATTTTTACCGACGCTTTGGCGAGTTACTTTCTAAAATACTGGCCAACGTGACGGAATAGCTATAAGAGACCGACGCGGTCAGTTCAAATAGTCAATTTTCTAAAATTTTCTGTTATTGTAACGTAATTTAGCTTCGGCAAGCATTTTATTTTTCTTCTTTTTGTGAATAGACTTCAAAGTATATTTAAAAGTTCCATTTAAAGCATTTTATTTATTTTGATAATACATGATTATTATCAATAACAGCGTTTTTTAAATTTTTATACATACCTATTTCGTTCAAAGCATCGTGTACTCAGATAACGTGCTGTTCTTTGATTGTTGATTCCTTTTAAAAGCACTTTTGTAAAATTTGTCAGATTTTTTATAATATTCTTTTCAAAATTTATTCTAAGTCGTTTTGGTCTTTGAATTGAAAAAGTTTGGAGATTTTATATAACTGCGAAATTTATTCATTTATTTAAATAATAAATAATAACACTTGGAAGAGCATAAATAATTAAGTATTTATTTATAAATCCTCTTTTATGAAATTTGTTTCATCCACAACAAATATTCAAAATCTTAATCTGAAACTGGTACTTTTTACAACTAAAAAGCTCGATCATCTAGTCAGAACAATCGATTCCTACAAAAATAAAACGACAAAAAGGAAAACAATTTAAGATAAAAAAACAAGACATGCTCCCCGGTTGTAAAAAAAAACGTAACCAGTACTATTGATTTTCTTTCGCGACGCATCTCTCGTTATCTTCCTAATCTTTTCTCTCTCGACTCTGCTGCCTGCAGTGCCGCGTCTTTCCCCGCATGCAAAATCCAATAACCCAGAGATTCTCTTTCGATTCACACCGACGAACAAGAAAACAAAAAAAAAAAAGAAAAAAACGAGAATGGAGAGGTAAGAGTCGCGCTCCGAAAACAAGAGATTTAAAAGTTCGTTTCTTTTTGTATTATCGGGGACAATACTTGAAAGTTAATAGGAAGTTAAAAGGAAGGAAGCGACGTTGCGAGGTAGACTCGAACTATTTGCCTAACGGAAACTCGTTAACTCCTCGTCGGTTGGAGGGTCGCCTCCTGCGAGCAGTTACAATAATGGTCTGTGTGCGGCACTATTACCGTCTTTTTTTTTTTAACTTCCACGTAATTTTCGACACTGATTATTGACTGTGGATCAGTCATTCGAGCGATAACACGGTAAATATGGGGCTCTGCGTAATCGAACTGTAACTTCTGTCAATAAAATCGAAGATGCAGCTTTCAATTAAAACGTTCACAGGCAATGCTAGTTATTTTAAGGATCTAGGTATATAATTGAACTATCTAAAATCAAAGTTTCTAAACCGATTTCAATAATACTTCCTTTAAATTACAAGTGAGACTAATTAAATTCCGATTAAACCCTTCTGTCATAACGCGCAGAAAACTTCCCAGCCGTAATAGTGCTTACAATCCCCAGCGTTTTCCGCGAAAATAAAAAAAAGAGACCAGCAAAATATGAATGCTCAAAAGGCGATGCCATCGAGGGGTATACGATATAACCGAGCATACAAATGCAGATTCGCGCAGAAAATGCGCGGAAGCGGCGCGAGGGCGTACGATCGTGTAACGAGCAAAACGATATGACTGCCGGCAGGCTCCACCGCGGCGCCCAGAGGTTGCATTTCAATGAGCTCGAACGAGATTTAGCGTCGCTCGGCTCTCTCTCTCTCTCTCTCTCTCTCTCGTTCAACTCGATTTATCGAGAGCCCGGCTATTTATTATCCCGCGGAGAGGCAACGCCGGGAATTCATTCAAATGAGCGGCCATTCGAGAGCCGGAAATGAATTTGCGCTCTAGGACGCCGAGAGCGAAGGGCTTGCGAGATGGCAACTTTATTCGATAATCGTAATCGCGCCCGACCGAAGCTTTCGTTTTGGACTAGCTTATTTACCGGATGGAGCCGCAGTATTTCCCGGCTCGAGAGGCAAATTCGGATCTTCGGTGTAGGGCTGAGCGAGCATTCTCCTAATAATATATTCGCTAACTGGCCGCTCTCGCGAAGCGCGTATTAGCGTTCGCGCGTGAAAACGGTGCTATCTGACCGTTAAGTTTTTGTTTTTAGTCAAGTTTTTGCATTAAAACGATGGTATACTAAAAGGTAAAATTTCTATTTCCAGGCCAGCTGATATATTAGAATAGGGTACTTAATACAGGACTTTATAAACTCGTAAAATTTTAAACTGTAAAGTATTTATGTTATTGACTGTAAAGTACCTTACACTATTAAATAAAACTACGATTTGTATCTGCTGGGAATTTTATCCTAATAAATAGTAGATTACATACCTAGGCCAGTAAAATAAGAAATGTCTCAGATCACACGTAATTGTCGGCCGAGGCGAAGCCGAGGTTGACAAACGTGTGATCTGAGGCTTTCTTTTTTACTGGCCATGGTGTGTATACTATTTTTCTGCTCGACGTCGCCGGAAAGCGGCAACTTCGTTTCGCGCAGCGGCCAGAAAGTTGCCGCTTTCCGGCCGGAGGGCAGAAAGAAATATTACTGTCTTCTCCGCCAGTACCAAAAGAGAGGAGAAGCAAAGAGATAAAACTTTATTTATTATATATATGTATGTATTCAAATAGTTTGCACTATGGCTTGGCTGGCTGTCCCGGCTGGTAAACAGTCCTTTTGTTATAGACAACCTGGTGTCTGTAACACCTTTTCGGTCCCTCTGAGTTCAGATGAATTCGTGAGCTGTTGCTCTACTTATAAAACACTCGGTCTTCGAGTTAGCTTGCCGGAGTAAAAGATTGGCGGAGTGGAGTTTGCGACACCCCAACAGGCGGCACTGTGCGATCAAGTATAAAGCAATGATTAGACAATAAATACAACAGTGTCTAAAGGAGGGGAACCTACTTTTACGTTACAAAAACTATTAAAACATTTTGTAAATAAACATAACAAAGTATTTTCGAATCTATTTCTTTATCATCAATTTATTTAATCAACTGAAATTGAATTTAGTTACCATTGTGCATTTTCACGTCTAATTTCTGGCAAAATTATGCATGCAGTCGCTTAAATCTGTACTTGACACATAGATGTGCATGATGATTCCTACTATTTTACATAATCAAGGGCGATCATGCTCGATCATGCGCAATTATTCGTGAAATTTGATTTTGAGCGATCGTGTACTAAATTCTATGGGTGGATTAGAGATTTAAGAAGAATTATCAATTCATATGCAAGAGGAACCTGTAGGTCTTCAATCAACAAATTTCTGTTAAAATTGAGAACTGAAAATGAAACAAAAAGTAAGGTTTTAAAATTGAGAAATGAAAAAGAAACAATTAAAAATATGACTATGAAATTATATTTTGCACTTATATGTATGTATTGCATTTATAGTTTACTTTGACATAAGTTTCTCAATGAGAATCATTCATTGAAGATTGTTCTTGAAAAATATGAATGAATATTCATTTGAAAATTACTGCAGATTTAAGTATATGAAAAACACGTGCCGTTCAAAGCACGCGCACAATGCACATGCAAAAAATCTGTTTATGAATGATAAATACAAATTTATTACTTAGTTGCGCATCTCAAGCAATAAAGAGTGCAATCGCCAAGAAATGAAGTAATGTTTGATTATTTTCGCTGACGGTGCTTATTATTACTTTGTAGCTACGTACCAATATATACAAAAAAGAGAAATTTAGTACAGAAGCTTTGAGGAAATACTATTCTCCATGATAAAAAGTTGCAAGCAAATTAGATTTAAAAATGGCACGTGCAGCATTCAGAAAAAAAGCATATATTAGAAAGATTTGAAGTAATACACATAATGATGCAAACCTTAAAAAATCGATTAGTTTCCAAATGGAAATTATACTTTTTACGTTAAATGTAAATAATTAGTTTAAAATGAATTAGTTTTATGAAAAAAAATGTTAAGTTTAGCAAAAATAAAGCCAATCTAACTTGCTTTTATTTGTATTTTTCTGGAACTGAATAGGTTCATTGTTTGCACATTTAAAATAAATATCGTCAACTATATTATGACCGATAATAAAACTTTAGAAATTCTATTGATGAATTTTTTAATAAAAATGCAGCATTTAACTGTGCAACGACATATGAAGATATTATTATTAAAAGAAATTGATGCCAACTCCTGGACACTTAGCTTCCTTCAAATTAATTTATTGCTCCTATTTAAATAATTCTTAATTAAAATAAATCAATTTTAGAATATTTTTTCTTAAAAAATTATTTTTTTACACTACTCGAAAGACTCCAAATACAGTTACAAAGGTTCACTAGAAAGCTCTACTGCAAAGACTCGTCTCTGCGAAGGCAAAAAAAAAACTTATTAGAATAATATTTTTAATATTCTATTTTACATTTTTTGTAATTAGAACATAGTTTTACTTTTAACGTCAAATATAAAAAAATATGAGAAAGACATTACACGAGTTAATGGATTTTTCATGTTGTATAACAAACAATCAACAAGTTACATTATCCAGAAACTAAATTTTTAAGCAACATTTGAACTTTGACTTCACAGCTTTGCAGCTATTAGTCTTAAATTGAACTTCATCGTCATATCTTGCCGCTAAAAAAATTCTTTGACTTCAGATTAATGATTCAATATGTTCATGTTGTGATAAAATGAAAATCTAACTGAACCTATCAATTTAATAGTTTTGCTGAATTAGCACCTCTCGTTTTTTACTAAGCAGATGGTCTCTACGATCGGGTAGTATAAATACTCTTAGCAAGAAATGATCTGCCCTATTCCACGTCGGATTTCGACGAGGATCAAGATGATCTGGTCACCAACCATTTTGTTGCTCCTTGGTAAGTGATAAATAGTCTTTCAGACTTTTCAATTAATAGGAAAAGGAAAAATAAAACTGCATATTTAAAATTTGTCTTTGTTCGATTTTCAAAAATTTTGTAATTTTAATATCTCTAGTTTTATTTAATTTTTTCTAGATAATGTTCAGCATTTCTTTTTAAAGCGTGGGACCTCCTCAAGGGGGGTAATCACGTGCAAAAAACAAAATTATATTAATCATACTGTTTTATATGTTATAATTATATTAAAAAAGTGATCATTTTAAGAGGACACACTTACATATATTGTAAATTTAAATTTTCTGGTTTTAAAAGTATGACATTTAAAAGAAAAATTAATGTTGTAAAAAGAAAAAGATACGTCTTAGGACGTGACAGCATATCTTAAGTAAAGTTCGAAAAATCAAATAATTTAAAAATGATCTTGATAATTTATTATCAAAAATAATAAACATTTTTAAAGTTGAACTTTTACCGGGACCTATGATTTTCCAGTTGGAGCAACATTCGCCACTCCTCAAACTGCTTGGAAGAATGGAAAAGAATACACGTACAAAGTTAGAAGTCGAACGTTGACTGCATTCAATCCGCAGTCGAAGCAGTACGCAGGTATTGTGATAGAAGCTCATCTGACTGTTCAGCCCAATGGACCGATGCTCCGCGCCAAAGTCTCGCAGCCGCGATATGCTCAGATCAACGCCCGCCTCGAGAACGGCTGGGACACGGAATTGCCGCCCGGTCGCGTAAACCTGCAGAATTTCCCTCTGAGCCAGAGGCCTTTCGAGATCAAAATGAAAAACGGCGTTGTTCAAGATCTCATCGTCGACAAGGACGTGCCAACTTGGGAGGTAAACATACTGAAGAGTTTCGTGAGCCAGTTGCAGGTCGATACGCAAGGAGAGAACGCTGAAAAATCCAAGCACAATCAGTTCTCCGAAGGCGGACAGCCTAATGCTTTGTTCAAAACCATGGAAGATTCAGTCGGTGGAAAATGCGAAGTTCTTTATGATATTTCTCCAGTACCTGAAAGCATGATCCAAAACAATCCGGAAATCGCTCCCATGCCGGAGCTTCGTGAAGATGGTGACATGATTTCAGTTGTTAAAACCAAGAATTACTCTAATTGCGCACAAAGAGTCAGCTATCATTACGGACTCGGAGAAGGTGGCAAATTTGAACCAAGCAGCAACGATGCTAAAGGATACTTATCCGTAAGTTTTTCTTTTTTAAATTGTGATAGTTTTATAAGTTAAAAGCATCCTCTCATTGTATTCTTGATTATTATTTAACAGAGGTCTTCGGTAAGCCGAATTGTTATTTCTGGAAATCTTAACAAGTTCACCATTCAGTCTTCCGTAACGACCAATAAGGTTGTTCTCAAATCCGACCAACAAGAAAATCAGCAAGGATTAGTTGCGAGCAAAATCAAGTTGACTTTACACCGATACAATGATGTGTCCGATCAAATTTCGCCTCCTGAAAACCCACAGTCGACTGGAAATCTTGTTTACAATTACAACAACCCATTCGAGAGTGAATCTTCTCGGCGCCCAAATCATTCTAGCTCGAAAACGAACTCGAGAAACAGTAAAGAAAACGAAGGGGGACGCCGTAAAAATAGCGGCGAGAACTCTAACGAATCAGGATCTGACTCTTCTGAAAGCATTGGTGATAATGATGGCAACAGTTACTATCAGCTCAAACCAGAATTAACTCAGCCACCTCCGAATCCTCTTCTTCCTTACTTCGTTGGTAATGGAGGCAGATCGCTTCAGGCTAACGATCGCGTAGATGTTGTCAAATCTGCCAAAAGAATTGCCCAAGAAATCGGAAATGACATGGAAAAACCCGACATGATGCCAGAATTCGAAACTTTGGAGAAATTCTCGATTCTTACCAGGTTGATTCGTACAATGAGCGCCGAACAAATCGATCAAGTGCAACGCGACGTTTATGAATCGCCTAAATCCTCGAATCAATTACATCAAAATAATGAATCTCATAATGCTCGC
Organism: Ormyrus pomaceus; assembly: GCA_900474385.1. Lineage (NCBI taxonomy): Eukaryota > Metazoa > Arthropoda > Insecta > Hymenoptera > Ormyridae > Ormyrus > Ormyrus pomaceus. The sequence goes on along the minus strand of UCOM01002500.1, from coordinate 8,713 downwards.
AGAAAAGCTTGGGCTGCCTTCCGCGATGCTGTTGCCCAAGCGGGCACTGGAGCCGCTCTTGTAAATATCAAGAAGTGGATCGAAAACAAGGAGATTCAAGGTTCGGAAGCCGCCAGCGTAATAATCACTGCCGGAAACTCTGCGCAGATTCCCACACCTGAATACGTGGATGCCTTCTTCGTAAGAATACTTTTTTTTTCAAATGACTTCTTCTTAATGCTATTTTCAGCGAAATTAACAAAAGTATCTTTATCCATTAGGACATAGCTTCCATGCAAGAGACCAAGAACCAAGCTTTCCTCCGGGAAGCCGCTATTTACGCCTTCAGTGACCTTGTTCGTCACTCCATTGTTAACAAACGAAGTGCACACAATCGCTATCCAATTCATGCCTTTGGAAAGCTCTTTTCCGAGAAAAAGCATCGCAACGTCCATGAAAAGTACATCCCCCACGTAGCAGAAGAGCTGAAGAAAGCCGTCGACGATGGAAATAGCAAGAAAATCCAGGTTTACTCCACAGCTCTCGGCAGGATGGCGGATCCTAAGATTCTTGCAGTCTTGGAACCATATCTCGAGGGAAAGAGGCAGGTCTCCCCATTCCAACGTTTAGTTATGGTACTAGGATTGAGCGAACTTACCACTACTCATCCTAAGATCGCCCGATCAGTTTTGTACAAGATCTACTCCAGAGGCGCCGAGTACGACGAGATTCGCGTTGCCGCGGTCTTTTTAATAATGAAGACAAACCCTCCAGTTGAGATTCTGCAGAGAATGGCCGAAAACACAAATTACGACAGCAGCAAGCAGGTGAATTCCGCTGTGAAATCCTCAATCCAGTCACTGGCCCAGCTAAAAAGCAACGAAGCCAGCGAAATTGCAAATGCCGCTCGAGCTGCCGTACCTCTGCTGACGCCGGAAAATTACGGATTGCAATTTTCACGAGCTTTCTACAAGACCTACCAACACGCGGAAACCAGTTCGGGATATACCGTTAAGATTCTAGGCAGCGAAGATAGCATAATTCCTAAAGGTGTGTACGTCAATATTGAAACTATCTACAAAGGGCAGAAAGGGCCACATGCCGAGGTGGCAGCAACTATTTCAAGCGTCAGGGATACTATCGAATTATTAAAGAAGATCGCTCAAGGAAGTAGCAAGAGGAGTGAAAAAGAACAACAGAAAGATTTTTCACCGGAAAATCTTGCAAAATTGTTAGATATTCAGGGAAAAGAACCAAATCAAGTCGAGGGCTTTGTTTTCTCTAACAGTCAATACGGCATGAATTTCATGGCTTTTGATAATCACTCCTTGGAAAACCTACCGGAACGTAAGTCTTGATAAAAATGTATATTATTTTAAAAATTTGTGCCATTAATGTTTATGATTATTAATTTGTAGAAATTAAAGAAATGAAAGAAGCTGTAAAAAGGGGAGAGCATGTAGATATAACCAAATTCCGCAACCACGAAACGACCATTGGTTTCCCCACGGAAACTGGATTGCCCTTCGTGATGACCCTGAAAGTACCTAGTGTCATGAACGTCGAAGGACAAGTCAAAGGAAATATTGAGGATGATTCTTCAAGCGAGTCCGAGGGACCTAAATCCGCAAAGGTCAACGGCCAGGCCCGAATTGTTTATGGAATGAAAATTCAGCAGAGAATGGGTTTCGTCGCACCTTTCGAACGTCAAGAATATTTAGCAGGAGTTGACAAAAATCTCCAAGTTCATGTGCCCGTGAGAGCTGAAGTTCAATATGACAAGAGTAAAAAAGAAGTATCTTTGAAAGTTCAACCCCAGGAAAATGCTAAGGATGTAAAAGTTTTCCAATTTAAAACTGAACCATTCACGTCTAAATACGATATTATTAGCTTGAAGCCTGTTACAAAGGACAAAAACACACATATCATCCGCAAAGAGAACACGAAAACATCCAAAATCGTGTTCGAAGATTCGAACAATAAACAAAAATTGGAAATTAGCGTAGAAAAGGAATCGAAGCAAATGGGAGCTGACAATACTCGAGGCGAAAGTAAAGAACAAGCTGCGATGCTAATTATGGCAGATCTTTCTCAGTCGCTTTCAAGCCTTCACTCTTCGAACTCTGACTCAGACGAATACGAGAAGTTTTCCATCAAAGTATCTCCCAGCAGCGAGGCGCGGGCAGAAATAAAATTATCCATTAATTCTATGATTAGCGAAAAGAACAGCAACGACGATTCCGAAGATTATTCTCCAAATGCAAAGGCCATTCATCTAGAAAATAATCTCAGTCAACAAGAGCGCAAAGAACGCCTTCTTCAAGAAGTTTCGAAGAATATAAACAATGCAAAGGCTGACGTTATCGATGTGAGCCTTGAAGTAAATGAAAGTCGTAAATTTTCTCTGGGTCTTACAGCTGCCGTCGGCAGAAGTAACGTTGATCAGAAATCTCGTGCTGCTGTGTTCGTCGTTGCAAAAGACGAAGATGAAGAATACCATCTCTCTGCTGCCCTCGAAACTAAGAACCCTAACATCGAATCTATGGACTACGAACAAACTTTGAAATTTAATACTCGCCGAGAATTTGATGCTGAAATCCACTACGGAAAAAGTAATGACGACAGAAATAAAAATAAAATCAAAATTCAAGGAATGATGAAGCAATCTGAAGAACGTAAAAATCTGATTCGTCATTCTCGCGAAGCTGAAGCTTGTCGTAAACAAGAAATGCAAGATAGTAACAAATTGACTGCCGCTTGTCAAAAGGCCAACAAGCGTGCTTCTTCTCTTGACAAAGGAGAAGTCGTGATCACTTTTGAGAACGAGTCAAAGGTAAAAGAAGCAGCTATGGGGCTTATAGATGCCGCTCATTCTATGACTCAAGATTACGTTCAGTCCCAAAAGAACCATCAAGACAAGGAAGAAAGTAATAAAATTAAAGTTACATTTGACGAATCGCCCAATGAAGAACTGGAGATCACTGTGAGGACACCTGAAGGAAAAATTAAAATTAATAACATTAAACTGGACAGCAGAGGTCAAAACTATGGTGATAATGAAAAGAGTGAAGATAACGAAAACAATGAATCAAAGATGTCTCTGTCCAGTAAGAAGCCTTTTCTTTCCAGACATTTATTTTATTCTTTTATTTTCAATTTTAATCTGGAAAGGATTAATCGACGCTATCTTTTTCATTACAGGCACCTGCTCCTTGGACAAATCTGAAATTAAATCATTTGACGGCCACCGCTATCCAGCTTCTCTTGGTCGCTGCTGGCACGTAGCTTTCACTTCGTTCTCCAAGAAAGACGCAGACAGAGCCGACCAAAAGATGGAGATTCCTAATGATATGCGCGTCAGCGTTTTGACCAAGGAAACCGAAAACGGACAAAAGGAAATGAAGGTCACTCTTGGAGAGAAAGAAGTGAAACTTTCTCCATCCTCTGAATCTGATTCGAAGAGAGTCCAAGTATCAGTCGACGGAAAAGAAATCGAATTGTCAAGAAGGCGCAGCCATCAAGAGATGAGAAAGGGAGAAGTCGTTTTGGAAGTTTTTGAACTCCCCGATAAATCCGTGAAGCTCGTGTCCGACAAATACGACGTGGAAATCGTGTACGACGGAAGCCGTGCTCAGTTCAAGGTAAAGTCAGAAGCTGTTTCAGGAAGATTATCCGAAATACTAAACTGAGCTTGTTTCTAGGCTGGCGACAAGTACCGCGACGCTGTCCGCGGTCTCTGCGGAAACTACGACGGCGAGTCGTCCAACGACCAGCAAACTCCAAAGGGCTGCCTGCTCCAGAAGCCGGAGGAGTTCACCGCGACGTTCGCCCTGACGAGCGAAGGCCAGTGCGAAGGACCGTCGGTGCAGAACTCGCGGAAGGCCAAGAACTCTCAGTGCACCTTTGACTCCCGGCAGCCCGGAAACGTCATCAGCGACCAGGAAGCCGGCCGCTCCGGGCCCCGCGGCAGTAGCCAGGACGAGGAGGGCGAGCACTCGTGCATGCGCCACCGCACGATGGTCACCAGGAGCGACTCCCAGATCTGCTTCTCCCTCCGACCTCTGCCCAAGTGCGCGTCCGGATGCAAGCCCACCAGCCTCAAGAGCAAGGACGTCCAGTTCCACTGCGTGCCCAGGACTTCCGCTGCCGAGAAGGTCGCCGAGAGGGTCGAGAGGGGAGCGAACCCAGATCTCAGCATGAAGACTCCTTCCAAGACCGAAAAACACTCGATGCCTCTCAGCTGCACCGCTTAAAGCTGCAGTCTCAGATCTACTGTATTATTTAGTGATATCTTAGATTTTTTACTATTGTAGCTTTAGCATTTTTTTCATTAAAAAAGTTCCAGCCCGACAGCAATTCTCGTTTACTATTCTTATTTACTCTTTCCTGTAGCTAATAAAAAAATCTCGAATTAACAATTTATTTATTTTTTCACAAGTTTCCAGACGTAGCTAATATCCTACTACAAATATATGTAAAATTGTAATCTTGACATATATAGCGAGTAAAGTGCTAATTAAAAAGAAGGAATGAAGAAAAAGAAACGGCGGGCAAAATCAATTTAAAGCGAGAAGTTGATCCCCCACGAGGCAGAACTCGTGTCAACCGGCGGTGGGTACGAGTTTCTTGTTCCCTCGTCTTGCGCGAGGGACTTTTGTACTTAGAGTTTGGCAGGAGCGGCAAACACAGTAATCAAGAAGGGAAATAGTCGGCGCCGAGCCTCTGACAAAAAATGGTTCGGAGAATCCTGTCGGGAGCTGGATTGCAAGAAAGCCCGGGATCTTGCCGCCGCGTGCCCTTGGGACCTCCAAAACAACTAAAACGGCTTAGCTTCGAGCTTCGCCAAAGTAGAAAAGAGGCTACTGCGGTATTAAAAATCGAGCTGAATCTACCGAGGGACTGTACTTTTAGATTACCTTTCGAAAAAAATAAATTTTATATTCAACGGACTGGAAGAAGCCTTAGAAATGTATGCGTCGGAAAAAAGTCGGAAAAAGAAGAGGTGCATCCTGAAAGTTAAAAAGCAAAGAAGAAAAAGTTGTCGGGCTGGAGACAATACCGCTGTATTACGGAAAGTATTACGTAGTCCATGCCGGCGCTGTATCAAATCGATAGTTGGTAGGATCCTTCTTTTATTATCGCTCCCCCCGCGAGACTTTGTCTCCCGGTACTTTGCCCTGGAGCTTTAACTTAACTTGGGTTAAAAATTCCGAAGCAAGCTGTTGATGCCGACGGCGCTCAAACTCTGCTTTTTTCTTTCTTCCTCTTTGCGTCGGCTGCGTCGATATAAGAGCGCATTCAGCTCTCTTCAGCCTCGCACATGTATAATTGCATTAAGAGATTTGATCAACTTTTTTTCTTCACCGCGAATGTGTCTTACTTTTTTAGTAGGCTATTTTCCTTCAAAGAGAAGTAATCTGCCAAGATGTTACAATGCTCTTTTCATCAGAATTCGAACGAATATTGTTGAAAAAGCCGAGCAGCAGTTTCTTCTTGTCAGTTTCCCCGCATAATGACTTGCATTAGAGCGGAGGCGCGAGTTAATTTAGGAAGTTGCAGAGCCCCCGAAGAGCCTAATCATACATAGTTTGGCTGCCTCCTGCGCGCTTATCCTTAACGAGTAACGATCGAGGAGGCTTAAAGCTGCCGGCTCTCTTCTTGTCTCGCGAGCTCAATTTTGAGGGCAAGTCTACCTTGCATCCTATTTGTTTTTCATATTTAGACTGAGGCGTGCTTACGCCTCGCAGAGGCTAATTAGCTCTCCGCAGCTTTTCGTATAAACTGCTGAAAATTATGCAGATTTTCTAAGGCGCTTACTCGAAATTAAATGAAAAGTATTCGTTAAAAGATCAATGCAAGTTTGACAAAAGTTTAAGTAGCGCATCGTCGCTAAAGTATTTCCTAGAGAAGTTTCGAACGTGCCTTTGGCGTCGTCGTCGTGCTACCGAAGGAATACGTGCTGCACCTTACTTGCCCCCTTTACATTACGTACGTGCGCCCGCTGCTCCTTATCACTTCATAAATTCTCCTTGCTGTGCTTTCGGTCTTTTCTGCATTTTACTAAAATTTCATGCAGTGTCCGTTTCAGCTCAATCACTTTTAAACTCTTTATCGTAGTTACCCGTAAACCCTCTGAAAGAGAAAAAAATTGGGGGAAGTAGCCGCGAGCAATTGGCATTCCTCAAAAAAACACGTCGCGCTCTGTCGCCTTGCGCAATTTTCGCGCGAATTTCGTGAATAATTCACGGAGCGCGGATTGCCAGCCGGATTCGACGCGGGATCCTAAACAAATGGGATACGGCGGAATCGAAGCAGGAAATTTCTGTTTTGATAGCCCTCGAGGCCTCTGACCCTCCCGAAAACGTATATAATATAGAAACCGATTTCTACCTGCAGCTCTTTGCCATATCTCTCTCCCTCTATCTCCTTCTCTGTCCATCTGTCAGGTTTTTTTCCCGAACGTACCACGCCATATCAACAAATTAAACTACCTCGGTTTTAGAAACAGCTATTATTTAGTTATCGATTTTATCAATAAAATACGACAATACCGGTAAGATAATTTAAAAGTTGCGGTAAGCTATTTACTTATGATAAAAGAGAGTAATTGTTATAACAGTTATTCACAAGACTAAATAATTCGGCAAAATAATGGAACAAGGTAATAGAACAATAAGTCAAGCAACGAAGCGTTAATTTTAAAAACTAAAGATAGATAGATAGATAGATAGATATTTGTGACAGAGTACAAAAGGATACAAAATACAGTGACCATATTTAAATTTACATATAATAATCGTAAAAAGAAGTAAAATAATTTGCGTCAGGCGTGTAATACCATAAAATAAAAATAGAATAAAAATATTGCACTAAAACATTGCACTATTGATATAATCACATTCGTTTTACAATTAATACTATAAAATCACAGTAAGTCAAGTTGATAAAGTTAGTGATATCACATAAATGCTCACAAAATAAAATAAAAACCCCGATATAAATACTCAAAATTTTGACTAGAATATCTGTCAGACATAATTTAAAACTATTTACACAAATTCACACGCACCCTGATATGTACGTGACACATTCATTCTATAAATACATTCATATTTTAAAACTAATATGTAAATGGACAGAAATAAAATAAGTTATAACATTTATACGCCATTCAGTTCAAGGAAATGCCTCCGAATTGCGCATTTGAACCTACCGAGAAAAGGTAAATTCCTGATCTCGGCAGACAGGGAGTTCCAGGAGCGGGCGCCCTGTACCTTAAAAGAGGTAAACTCAACGAGTCTATTTGGATTAAAAGGAAATGTTGACGAAATTCTATAAAGGTAACTCTATAGAAGTTTTCATTTGATTGGGGAATAAAAAGCTTTGGTGAGCAGCGGAGCCGTGTCTAAACAACGGCAACGACACCGCGCCGTGCTTTTATTGCTAGTCTCCGGCTTCTCCGGACATCTGCTTCGCAGTCGGAAACATCCCCGATGTACCTATTCTGGATGAGCTCTGCGAGAATAATGGAAGCATAAAAGACTATAGTTTTCAGCTCGAATACCAACAAGAACATCTATAAACTATAAAGAGCTTTCCTCTAAATTGTTTAGAAAATAGGTTTCACCGACCTTACGTTGGCTCGGCTTTTCGTAATATCCTAGATTTAGAAAAGTACGTGATTTCTGAATGCCCTTTAGGGTATACACACGTACAGGCATGCCCAGCAGCTCCGGCAAAGCCAATATTATAGCGCGCTGTGCGCGTCAGAGTCGGCAGCAATGAGACCGCGGTTTACTTCATATTGAAATTGGAATTGGTCTCGACGTTCTTCATGTCGTCGATTCGCTGACGTTTCCTGCACGCCGATCGATATTCTTTATTGTGTCGGCTGTCATTTCTATTTTCAGAGCAGCTTTCCAAACTTGTTTGCTCTTCCGATTCTTATACGAATAATTTTTAGAAAAATTATTTGCGGCCCTTAAAAAAACATTTGTTTTCCATACAAAAAAAATCAAACCCTGCAGCGCTAAACTTTTGTAATAATACAAATATTAGATATGAAGAAGAAACTTGATGCAAGTAAATGAAGTTTTGCAAAATGGACTTTTGTGTCAATTTTTAGAGAAAAATTTTCTGATTCATTCTATATAATTTATTACTTGTATTACAGGTCAAGAGCTCCTTTGGGACAGAAAAAATTTCCCTCGATGGCTCTTTTACGCAATTGAGTGTACAAGTTTGCCAGACAGGAATATTATTCATTTTGCTCGTTTGTTATACAATTTTAATAAATTGCAATTTATAATTAATATCGCGCTTTTGTTTTCGATTTTTATTCACTCTGGGATAATGTATTATATTTTTAAAAGAAATAATGAAATTTATGTTTGTGCAAAGCCTCTGGCGGTTCGTAAATCATCGGAGGAGTTAATGAAGTGACGGCGCATGTACCATAGTTCGACAAGCGACATTTTGTGGCGTCGGTTTACATTCACTTATCGATATATGCCGTCGTTTCGCAAAATTTCCTTGCAGCCATCCAATGAGCTTGGAAGAGACGCGCAAGCCGATCCCATGTAAAAAAAAATTGTATAGAATATACATAATTATTGCATATACGTTTCACCAGGAATGGACATTCATAGAGTATACAAAGTATATGCATAATTAACCTATAAACGACACATCATTTTTTATTCACACGCAAAATGTGGAAAAAACAAAACACAAA
>UCOM01002499.1:0-25666 GCA_900474385.1 Ormyrus pomaceus | reverse complement strand
GGGCACACGATAGCGAGAAGAAACATGCTGGCTGGGAGCGATAGGCCCGCCGAGTCAAGTACAGTTACGAGGAGCGTCGCCGCACGCAAATACATACAAATCGCCCATATGCCGAGTTGTCTCCGAAGTGTTATAGACCGGAGGCGAGAGAGACCGATGCGGGTGGCCGAAGCCTTAGAGCCCAGACTATCTTACGGGAGAGGCTTTTTGTATACGGGCGACAAGTAGGCCGTCGAAAATTCATTGTCGCGTGAAACGCGACTCGAGGAAAAGGCGGGCAGTGCAGATTAGCCGGCGGCCTTGCCGAGCGAGAGAGACTCCGAGCCGGGAATGCAAATGTGCGTCCCCGCGATGTCGAAGATTATACGCGACATCTGTTGAATTCGATTGCCTTCGAGGGGCACCACTCGGCTAAGTGAAATACGCGCTTTCGATACAATACCGTACCAGCGGGCAAAGGCGGCCCCAGTGATTAACAAATGGCTAATAATGTCTTTGCGACTCCGCGGGTTAAGCACTGGCGCCACTTTTAACCGTTCGAAACTCTGTTTTCGTCGGGCGCCCACAACCGCACACACACACACGCGAGCGCGCGCAGAGGCGTAGACACGAAAAGAGCCGGCAATCGATTTTCCTCGTTGAAACTTATGTACGATCCTACTTGTGTACTATAAAAAGTCAATGTCATTCAACCGACGCGTTGTTCTCACTCGACTCGGACGGAAAAACTCGAGTCTTTCACGATTAGAGCCAGCTATACTTAGCGCAATCGTTCTCTCTCTCTCTCTCTCTCTCTCGTGCAAAAAAAGAGTAGAGAAAATAATCAGCCTCGCGCACAAAGCTAATCCTCCCGCGCGTGTATTTACAGTCTCGGCCAACAGTTGTCTAGCAAATCCTATTTATCGTTTCCCCAGGAGGGTGAACACTTACACGTGTGCGCGTCACCCTTAGCTCTAACCTAGTGCCCTAGTACACAGCCGCCGTCGCCCCCTCCCCCCCGAAAAAAGGAGCCACCCCTGCTCGGCTCGAACGCTCGATCGGCCAACGGCGTCTTTTTCGCAAGGCCCGTAACGGCTCTGCGGGACAGATGATCGAATGAAAACATTAGGCGAGGGAGATGAAAGGAGAGAGGATGAGATTCGAAGAAAGAGCCTTTGTCCGGCGCGCATTCTTTATTTTCGAAGACAAAGCGCAATTTGGCGAGGAAAATCGCGGGGGGCGAGAGAGAGAGAGAGAGAGAGAGAGAGAGAGAGAGCTCCCCGGCGACGAAGATGATTTCGATGCGCGGCGGATTGGAGCGGTATATCACACGCGATTAATCGGTTATGTACGTCGCTCCCTTTTAAATAAACTATCCATTCAAGGAACGAGGTTGTAAAAATAGTGAGCGAGTTTTCCTTGAGTACGGTATACAGAGCATGCGAAGCGCTCTTTACAATATATCCTTTTGACCCTTTCGATCTTCGCTCGAAGTACCTTGTCATAGAGGTGTTACCTAGAAAAAAAAGAAGGTGCGACGCTGCGTCGATCTATTTTTCTCTCCATTCGTCGGTCATAAATGCGTGTCACGGTATATGTATCAACGCAGCTCACTCTCTCTCTCTCTCTCTCTCTCTCTCTCTCTCGCTTTGTTTAAACAAACCAGTGTCCCGTATCCATCCGCCGGCGTGACTTCGACTTCGCTTCTCCTCACGCCTCTGCGCTTTTTTCCTCGGATACGGCCACGCTTCTATAAATACGTAAGAGACTTCCACAGGCCTGAAGTGCGCCTGGAAGTCTCATTATAGTCTTGCCATTTATTCGCGCTGTTTTGGTTTATTTTCCTCGCGACGAGCTTCGGCTTATAATAAACGACGCAGGGCTTCGGGATAAAATCGAGCGGAGCGTTTGCTGTCTATCCAAAAATACGCGGAGGCGCATAATGCAGTTAAGCACAACAGGAGGCAAGACTCGACGGCAAAGAATATCGTGAATTTTTTCTTCCTCTTCCCGAGAGTTGAACGCCGGACGGCTCGGCGGTCCCGAGCGTGTACATTTGACAAAGGATGTTTTCCAAGTCCCTAACCTAGGCAACCCTTCTCCCTTTCTCTCTCTCTCTTTCTCCTACGCTCTTCGCATAAGTAGCGCTCGTACACAAGTAGACGCTGTGCATCGTCCCCCGGTCTTTCCCTCGTGCGCGTTTATCTTTTCGGCGAGCACATTATTGCGAGCCGGCTGCACGGTGTGTACTCAGCCGATGCGCTCCGAGGACTTAATAGCTGCTAGTCCAAGTTGTCTCATTGTCGCGGCAGATGTACGAATTTAAGGCTAACCCCCGGACTCTCGGCGCGAAAACCAAGTGCGCTAATCGCTCTCTCTCTCTCTCTCTCTCTTTCTCTGCCCCCGGCGATTACACGGAAGGTAAGCGCGGGAGACGAGCGATTCGGAAGCTCGGGTATAAATTTCAAGCACGGAGGCGTGAAAAAAAAATTAAAATAAAGGAAAGCTCTCTCTTTCTCACTCTCTTTCCCGGCGCTATAAAAAGCCGTATAGCAGCTCCGATGTCAGTCCTACCACCTTCAAAGGATTACGTACTTTCCCGAGTGCATAAAAATTGAAGCTGCTCCCTCATCCGTTGCAGTCTTTCACCGGCCGCGAAAGTTATAGTGCAGCGCCGACCGACCGAACGGTCAGGCCTCTGTCTAAAACAAAAGCAGCAGCAGCGACAGGCATTGGCAGCGGCAACGTCACTAGCAGCGTCCACTGAATTTCACGTCTACAAGAATGCGCCCTCTCCCTCCCTCTCTCCCTCTTTCTCTCTCGTTATATGCATCGCGTTAGAGGTGCATCATCTCAAAGCGTGTGGGCGCATCGATCGATCGCTATTATAAAAAAAAAGGGAAGAGCTCTGCGCGCCGACCACGACTACGACGATGACTACGAAAAAAAGAGGACTTAGCCGAAGTGCAACGGAGGTCGCCTAGGACGCAAGCGCCCGATATAATGTATACACGGGTCTGTACGAGCCGTGCAAGTAAGCAAGAGAGAAAGAGAGAGAGCTCGCGGGATGGCGAAAGGCGTGCGGAGGGAGGCCACAGTCCGCGACTATTGAAGAGTAAAACCGCTCAAAGCAGCTGCTCCCCTCTCCGAAACGAGAGAGAGAGAGAGAAAAAGCGCTCGTCCCTCTCTCTCTCTCATCGGATCCCAAGAGTTCGTTCTCTTATGTGCGCCTCGCGAAAGCTTTAAAACACAAGAGTCGCCGGCGGACGGGCGGCATCCTCGTCGAGATAAAACGATTATAGCAATTTAATTGCAGATTTATCGGCAATGGCGCTCCGAGAGCCGGACTCGAAAAGTTCGCGAATACTATTCGGAATTTAAGATGCTTTCGCTCCTCCATCAGCATAATCCGATCCGCAAACTGCAGCCTCGCTCTCGGGGCCCCATTCAAAACTGCACGTGCATCCCTCCTCGTAAAGGGGATAATAATGACAGGCAATAGTAATGAAAGTAGCGGTAAAGCAAAGCCTTAACCCGAGCAAACTTCAGGAGCCGCAAAAGATAGAGCCAGATTGGGGGATCGGGATGCGAGTCCGATGAGAGAAAGAAAAGAGCGAGAGAGAATAAAGTTGCGGACCAAGGGCAGAAGCTAAGGGACACACCGACGAGGGGGGGTCAAAATAAGGGAACGAGTCGCCGGTTTTTACGGGCGCGGGGGGGGGGGGACAGAGACGGAGCAGCAGCTCTAAGGCAGACCAGATGCAAAGGGGGAAACGAGAAGGACGTATATACGGAGCGCACGCAAAAAGTATTCATTGTAAGATTGGCGCGTGCGACACGCGGACCCCCTTTTCTGCAACGCACGCACACACCCGTCCCCTCATTTTCTTTTCACGGACACGACTCTCTCTCTCTCTCTCTCTCTCTCTCTCCCGCTCTCCAGGTCGGCCAACGCGGTTAGCGCCTAAGTCTGGCCTTTTTCTACCTCTCTCTCCCTTCTCTCTCGGCCGATTTCTCGGAGAGCAGCGACTCATTGTCGGGGGCACATCTGCCGCGCGATCGAGTTCGATTGTCCGAGGCTTACGAGGAGAGAGAAAGAGAGAGAGAGAAGGAGAGGGAGAGCGAGAGAGAGAGAGGAGCCGGTCCTGGAAAAAAGTACTCGGGAAATGATCCTCTGCTAAAGTGAGCAGCCCCGCGCGCGAATTTCTTGCGTACCTGTATGCGCGGGGAAGGAAGCGACGCGTGCGCTTCGTTTGCTGGAAAAAAAAAAAGCCGCTCGATATACGCACGGAGATACATTATACGCGCCCGAGGAAGGCAAAGGGGCAAAAGCCCCGTCGTTGCTTAGGTCCGCCGGAGTAACTCGGCTCCAACTGCGCTGAATTATTAAGCGGTAACAACTAATTTGCCGCGGGATTCGATTTTTGCCGGTAATGTCTTAACCGAAGCCAACCGCAGCCGCACACCTCTCTCCTTCATCCTTGCACAAAACGCAGTGTGGTTGGCGCGCGTCCCGGTAATTGCGTCGAATTCCAGAAAGCGAAATTATCACGGGGGCATTTAATAAAAATAACGAAGTAAAAAATGCGTATAATTAATTCTCGCGGACTTTAATCTCGTCGTTTAGCGCGACCCTCCCCGACCGTCGCCTCGGGGCGTAAGAATGCGAGAGTACAGTCGCGCTGCTCCCTTCTTCCCCGATTCCCGGCCGACCACGAGGACGCCGTGCATAATCGCGTACTAATTTGAGCTGTTTTAATTGCCGTGGCGCAATTTGCTCTCGCGCGCGCACTAATCACTTAACAAGCCCGCGCGCGTATCTATCGAGCAAGGAAGAAAAAGGTCGGCCGCCGCGGCGACACTGTTTTTTTTTTTTTTTTTTTTTTTTAACGCGAACCCTCGGCGAAGCCGGGCGGGCGGAAACGCGTCGGGTCTCGCGCGCGCGGCTTTAAGTGTTAATTACTAATTAAGGAAGGGTGACGGAGAACATCAAGACTCGACGCGCCCTCTCAATGGCCGCGTGCAGCCGCGCTTACGCGCCGGCGAGCGCGTGCACGCGACGCGCGAGATCATTCTGCCTGCTTCCACGCGCGCATCGCTTCGAGACCCGCAAGGCGACGCGGGAGTCGTGAGCGGTCCTTTTTTTTCGCGAGAGCGCGGGCAAGGATTGCCACGCGCATTTAACGCCTCCGGCTCGCTCCGCTGCCTCCGAGAATCGACACCTCGCTCTCTCTCCCTCTCTCTTTCTCTCTCAGCCCGCGAGCTTACCTCTTTGAGACGCGCGCGCAGAAAGAAGCGCCGAACATCAAACGCTTCGAACGTTAATTAAATATAGGCCTTTGGACCTTTGACTGAATCTGAAAGGGGGGGCCCGGCCCGATCCTTCGAGCGTGATATTTCGTTAAAAGGAAACGAGCTGCATTATGCAGTCGCTTATGCAAAAAAGCGGGCAAGAAAATTCGGGTTAATAAAAATCGGGATAAGAGAGAAAAAGCTGCCGGGTTATATCGTCGTGCCCCTCCAAAGGGAGCCGTGGGTTCTCGTGTGCGTGTACGCGCGCGGTGAAAACCGGCTAATTGGCTTTCGTCGTCTTGCCGGCGACTTTCGCAGGCCCCGTAATCGTCCCACTTTGCCGTGTATTTACAGAGGCGGTTCCTCTTCCTTTTTCTCGTGGGAAAGTTGCGGGTAAGAAAAGGGCGCGTCGGGCGAAAAGGTCGCCCCGAAGAACTGATCTCGCGCGCGCCTCTATTGTCGAAGCTCCAACCGTCAAACGAGAGGAAGGGGAGAGAGGACTGGGCTTGTAAGAAAGTGCAGAAACGGCGATTCGTGAATGGAGCCCTTTAATAGCTGGGGTGAGACGAGAGCGCGAAACTTAAGACGAACTCACCGGTAACGTCTCAAGGGAGAGAGAGAGAGAGAGAGAGAGAGAGTAACGTTGAAACCAACGACTTTTCGCCGTGCAGCCCCCTTGATGTACACATACACCTGGGGTTGCCCGCCTCGTTTCGTCTCGCCTCAAAGAAAGTCACCGTTTAAAATTCCATTGTGCCGGCTTGATTTTCAAAACCAGTGCGCGAGATTTATTCCTTAACCGACGGATCTCGGATCTTTTTTTTTTTTCTTCTTTTATCTTAAGTAGCCTAACTAATTAGGCATTATCAGTGTTCGCGAGGCTGCTTACCTCTGCACCCGCGATAAAAGACTTTTCTGGGCAGGGAGGATTTCCCTCGCAGGCCGACCGGCGGGAACAAAGGGGAAATGAAAGAAACGGTCCGAGAGCCAGAAAGGAGACGATGCCTGGAAGGCTGGAAGAATAGAGCCTGGGCGCGAAAAGGGCAAAAAAAAAGAGCGCAAAGAGAGAAAGAGAAAAGGAGAAGAAAGGGCCTAATTGTTTTCGCGCGAAGGAGTATCTTTTGCGCTCACGGCCCTGTACAGTGGAGAGATGGAGAGATGGAGAGAGAGAGAGAGAGAGAGAATGCGCTGGAAAAGAGAGCAGAGACAGTCTTTTCTCGTCCGCGTTCTCCGGCTTCGCGCTCGGCGGCGAAAACAAAGCCCGCCACGTAATTAGATGCTAATAATCAAGCCCCGGCATTCGAGGCCTCCGCTCTCCTCCTTCGCCGCTCCTCTACCAGTGTAAGAGGCTCGACATCTCTCCTCCGCTTCGGTAGCCCGCAAGAAAACCTCCCCCGTCGAGAGAGCTTATTATTATCCTAATTATAGTATTGCACAATGAGCGGGAGAGCGATTCAGCCTCTCTCTCTCTCTCTCTCTCTCTCTCTCCCGGCGATATACGGCACGCTCGCGCCTCGACGATGCTTGGAGAGCCCGCCAGAGAAGAGTGGCAATTCTAGCACTCGCGCGGCCACTTTTTCCGCTCTTTTCTTTACTTTCATTTCCGGCGGAATGCGCGCCGCACCCCTCCCCCGACCTATGGATGCTTCTCTCTTATCGCCTCGGCATAAAGCCTCTCGCGCCAAGGCTCCAAGCTGCTGCTCCCCCCCGCGCTCGCGCGCGTATCTTTTCTGCCCTGTGTGTCTCGGCGAGTGTTTGCTTTAATTAGGCACTTGGCGCCCGCGAGGCCGCCAATACGTGCGTGTGCCGTAGGGCTCTGTATAGCCCGGCTGCTGCTGGTTCGTTGGGTAAGGATTATAGGCGCGAGGCGTCGACGAGACACACGGGATATCGAGTCGAGAGGATACGCTGCAGCTCTCTTTTTCCTCGATTCAGCCGGCGCGCTTCGCTGCAGCCTGAAGGAGAAGACGAGAGAGAACGTCAGAGCGACGTAGCTATTCGCCTGCAGCCTTCCTTTTTTGCACTCTCTCCCGGCTGCTGTGCACCTCCTCTCTCTCTCTCTCGCTTTATTTGCGCGGGAGCCACTTAATCTGGAGTGCCTCCGCGGAAAGACCCGGGGATTGTTCTAATTTGAAAGAATATCTCGCGTGCGCTTTTCCCGGCGCGCTCTTCTTCGAGGTAGAGCGCATTTTTTTTTTTTCCCGGGGCTCGCGAAGAAATCACCGGAGCGGGAGTAAATAAGTAGAGCCGCCGAGCGAGTCAATTGACGGAGATACGTCGATATCCACGTATCGCGGATTCAGTCTCTTGGAAGCGATCTTAAAAAATTGCTTCCGATCGCGCGCTCAGCTGCGCGCTGCAAGATTTTTTCATTCTTTTGCCGGGATTCACAAGTGAACCGTCAACTCGCGCTGCGAAAAATTATCGACTCCGCGCCGAAGGAAGGTGCTTTCATGCGCTCTCCGAGCTTCTCATCCCCCCCTCGGTTTCCGCTCCCTCAAGGTATTACGGCGCCGAGCAGATTGAATGCGTCGTCGAGCGAGACGACGTCGTTTGATTTTATTGATAGGATATCGCGCGAATTGATTTCTAGGGCGAGATGCTTCTTGTTAGTTTTATCCGCCTAACCGAAATGTTTAAGAATGAGCTTTGGATAGGTAGGAAATGAGCGAGCGAAAATGCAGATTGCGAAAATGGATGATGCTTGCTTACCTCGATTACTAATGTTTTTGTCTTTGGCTGGTTGCAGGGAGTTTTATTACATCCAAATGGAGAAGTACGCGAGGCAAGCTGTCTCGGAAGGCGTGAAAAACGTCGAAGATCTCCAGGTCGGCGGAGACTCCGAAATCTACCGGGTGCTGAATCTTCACTACAACAGAAATAACCACATTGAGGTATGGAATCCCCAGGTGCGCAAACACACAGAACACGCACACGCTTTTTTATCTTCTTATTTTGCGGCTTAAGTTGTATATAATTAGTTGAGGCTTCTTTGCCGATTAGACTTAAAGATCGCTTATTATCGTGTACGCTATGGATGTTGCCGCTATAACTAACAACTGGAGTGCCACCGACTGGTGTAAAGCTAACGTGGAAAATTGAACGTTTTAGGTACCGTCGAACTTCAGGTTTGTCGTCGAGCAGACGCTAAAGGAGTTCTTCAAAGCAATTCAGGGCGGCAAGGACTCGGAACAGTCTTGGAAAAAGTCAATCTACAAGGTGATCTCAAGGCTGGACGATCCTGTCCCCGAATATTTCAAGAGTCCTAACTTCCTGGAGCAGCTCGAGTGAAGGAAGCCACGTCGCTCTTCGCGGTATTCTCGGTTGTTACCATTACCAATGGCGAGGAAGAATCATCCTCCGGCCGTCTGGTAAACATGAAACTACAAAGCCAAGGAAATAAACGACGGCGCAAAACGAGCGTCATTGTGTATGTGTGTGTGTACACCTCGTCACGGTACTCCTAGGTGTCGGAGCGTGCGAAAGCCCCGCAGGTATCCTTAGTAGTCACATATCGAAGCAGACGACGACGACGACGACGACGTCGAGAGCCTTTGGTCGAGCGACAAGCACGCCCGGATATAAGCAGAAGAAGCGAATGAGATAACGTGTCGAGCTGAATTGAAACCAAAAAGTTAAAAAATATAACGGACAGACAGTATGTGAAATAAAACGTTATTAGCATTCGCCGCTAAGCTGTTTCTTCCCAAGGACGTTGAGGGACGACGAGGAACACGACTATACTCGCTAACGCCAAAAGGACGAACCAGTGTTTTGGGAATTATAATAGTGCTCGTCGCGCGCGTGGAACGTGTGAAGGTTGGAGGGAGCTCGACGAACGGTCGAAGGATTTAGCGAGTGTCAATTAAAACTATTTCAAAATTCAAGCACGAACTTTACCAAAGCGGCAGAGCTCCACTGAATTTCCTTAGATCGCTAATCGTTCGCCAAGTGATATAAGTTCGTTCGGCTGTCATCGAATGCCACGCCGGATCGAGAAGAAGAAGCAGCAGCAGCAGCAGCAGCAGCCGGAAAACAGACGCTGAGAGGAGCGTCACGTCTACCACCGCAGCAGCAGCAGCAGCAGCAGCAGCAGCAACAGCAGCAGCAACACGACGACGAAGCGTAAAGAGCACTAGCAATCGCGCTTAAATGATAAGTCAGGGAGAGAGTACTGGATGTGTGATTGCAAGCGAAAAGCATTTTAACCGTTCTAACGACACTACCGATTTTCACCTTACTTGTATACCTACTTCTTTAGGCTTAAAAAGTTAGCTTTCAGTTAAGATACGTCCCCGGGAAAGCATTACAAACGACTAATGCTGAGCAGCAGAGTCAGGGGGGGTGAGATATAAAAATCGCGTCCACCCTCGGCGTGTACCAAGATCGGCGCCCGAGCCGGCCGCGAGACGGAAATTTTCGCCTTCGCCGGGCGGTGCGTCCGCGCCCCTCATCGAAATGAACGCCGCGGGCGCACTTCTCGGCTCGAGTTGTCAAAAAATAATGTAAAGAGAAAAAAATTAAATTTTTACGTGTAAAAAATGAGAAAAAATGAAAACCGCCCAGCGAGGTCGAACGAACGGCCAGGCCCTCCGCTCGGCCTCGCTGCCCGTCGGTCGTTCAGTCAAACTGACAAACTTTTGGTATATATAATGAAAGCGAGAGTTCGAGAGAGATTCCTAATATACTTCGATACCGAGCGGCTCGGTCGATCTTGGTACGCCGCGGCTCTGCCCGATTAATTAAAAGCATCGCGCGGGGCGACCCTCGCGGGTTTACCGGAGGGGAGAGGCGACAGTCGCGTCGGGAGGAGGCTCGGCTGCTCTCCAGCGGAGGACGGCTTTACGAGTGACGAGACGCGTGTTCGCGCGCCTTCCACGACGCGTCGTGTATTTTATTAAGAGAGGACAGATAGTAGCCTCGTCACTCGCGCTTTTCAAGTCGCCTCCGCTGGGGAAAGGCTGCCTGCCGGCTCCCTCCTCGCCGCTCCGCTCCCCCGCGGTCGCGGTCACCTCCGCGCGGCAGCGGATGTAGGCATTAACGAAAAACCAGCATGAGAACCGCAGGTTCCTAAAATGTACATAGTTACGTTCTGTATAGGTGGTTCGCGTGTTCAACATTGGCGCTATGCTAAAGGAGCAAGCGGGTCTCCGGCGGGGAACGACTCGCCGTCTTTCTCCGCGAGAGACTCGGAGCACAATGCACTTAAGAAATGAAGCGAGCTTTCGAGATAAGGAGCACTCGCGATTTTCAACACTTTTGACACGATGCCACACACGTACATACCATCGAAGCATTTTTGACAAGGGGGTCGTATATTTTGGCAACGATTTTCAAGCGAAATTTTTCTTATACTTACTTTTTCGTACTGATGATACGTTCGGTGAACGGACATTCAGGCATCTGGTTGATTATTGAGATGTTTAGAGATGGCGCAATTGAAGCAGAGTGATTATTATAGGCGCGAAAAGCTAATGAACGAAAAGATTGAGAGAAACAAAGTCAAAGAAATTAATGTTTAAGTGATTATAAAAGTAATTCGGCGGCGTCCTATGGGCATGGGTGACATTAGGTAAAAAAAAAAAAGTGGAGAAAAATGTACACAACTAGACGCGGGTACGTATCTATATAGAGTAGATTATATGAAAAAATAAATAAATATATATATTAAATTAAAAAAATGGTATATATTAGAATTTCGAAACGATGGAAACGAAAGGAAATAAACGATAAAGCGTCGGCATTATTTAATAAACTTTGAATGAAAATTTAGTGTATAAAAAAAATGCATAGAGACACGCGAAAAAACTACATTGACACACGTACACAGGTACACTTTACGCACAGAGCGCGGAGTCGGACGAGGAATGTCGTTAGGTAGATATATATATATATACGCCGTAAGCAGCGAGGCCCTCTGACTGACCGGGGGATCGCAATTTGTAGATAGAATTTTCCCGAAAAGATATACTATATATAAATATATATATTTATTACAAGAAAGTGTATCCCGCGAGCCAACGTGATTCCTCAGACCATTATTTACTTATACATACATTATCTTTTATTTACTCTAATGGTTACAGAAGATTATGCGACTTGCGTCACTTTCAACGATGACCGGTCAGCATGTCCTCGACCGGCATTGTCGAAAGCACACCGACACTTTTATTATATCATTATGGATTTAGCGCTCACACAATGTTATTTATGTTAATTTATAATTATTGCGCAGTTTAGTTTTATGATTTTCATTGCAATCGGCTTGTTCCTCCTAAGTTTTTCTTACCCCCTCTTCTTTCACCCTTGCCTTTCTTGTCCCCTCCCCCCAGCGCCAAGCTGTACTTTTAGTTGCGATTAACATAATTATATATTATTTATATTATTATTATTATTATTATTATTAATATTATTATTATTATTATTATTATAGTGATTCATTATGTAGAAATCCACATGTTACACACTTTTTTTGCAAGCGGTGAGTCTTAACCTAGTCACAAGTCACTATATTTTTAATTGATTATGAGTCGATTTATTGATTATTATTTAATTTATTATTATTGGTATTATTATTCACACAAATAAAAAACAAAATCATGAAAACACATGACTTTATTTTGATTTTTTGACCTCCAGTACCTACGCCTGCCTTGAAATTTTGTTTTTTTCTTTTGTTCCGCAACCGCTTCTTAAGCTTCTGTTCTCCCGATTACTTTGAGTTGCAGCCAACACGTAGAAAAAACAAGCAAACAACAACAAGAACAAAGAACAACAAGAACAGTTACTAGCACGTACGCCTACGTCTCGCGGAGGCTTAAAAACTCGTTAAATTCCAAGGAAAAGTTAAGGAAAAAAGATTGTCTAGTCCGTTTGATATTTTTCAGCAACGCTGCTCCGTTCGCTGTCGAAGAACGTCTCGGCCTACGTTTTTGGAATCGCACGCGTCCCACGTCCGAAAGACTCTTCTAAAAAAAAAAAAAACGTGAAAAAAATACGCTGCCTCGCGCGACTTGGCCCACATAAACCCTATCTCGCTCCGCGGCGCAGAAAAAAGATACTATTTAACTATTTTACGAGAAAAAAGAATCGCTAAAAATTGCTGCTAGTTTAAAAAAAGAAACTACTGAAAAAAAATGAAAATGAATTCCTCGCTCGATTTTGGCCTAACGCGAGACAAAGAGAGATATTTCACATTTTCGGCACTACTGGCCTATATATATATGTAAATGATAGCTGCGGTACGGCACTTTCGTCGTTTGGTCTAAATTGATACATTTCGTGCCTGAACTATTTGCGCGCGAGCGTCTAGAGAGGCTCTTCGTGGGCCGGATTCGCGCGAGCGGGCAGCCCAAAGGCGTATCTCGAAAATGAAATACTTGAACGAAATTTTGAAAGAAGAGGTTTTATTATTAATGTCGTCGGGGTCTCTTGGACGGGGGACGGGACGGAACGGCAGTTCGGCTAAATGTTCCTACAAATCAAAATTTATTTATTGTGAAACTACGAAGATTGTGATGGACGTAAAAATTTTGTATTCGCCAGCGGCACGGAGTACGTTGAGTGAGAAATTTATTATTATTATTAGTGTCGTGGAAAAAATAAAAGATATTCGTCTCGACTCCGGGGAGACACGCAGACACGCAACACTAACATTGTAGTATATACCATTAAATTAACCGCGGAAATTGCGATTCTATCTTATTGGTCAAAGTGTTATTTATTCAGATAAAGGGACGCCGCCCGTAACGACTTGTTTCCTATTCGTTCGTTCTCTTTGGGTTCTCGAAGGGAAGATGAAATTGGGATCGGTATAGAAATGTAAGATCGTTCAGTGGTCATTGCAATCCGGTATTCGGTACCTGACTGTTCCTGTGTCCAGGAGCGAGCTCCGAAACTGACGCACTTTTGACTCTCGGGATCTGACGCTCTTCTCCGCGGCGTCTTTGCTGGGCTAACGATTTATAAGGATACACCAGTTTGTGCAGGGCCGGACGATTGACATTGTTTCAGGTGGTAAAAACGGTCCTGCTTGCGGGGGAGCACGACATTAAGGGAGAAACTGCAAGAGTGATGATGGCAGGAATAAATTTTTTCATACGGATGCATTGAGAGGGATAAATAATAAAAAGAAGCTATAAGCTGCAGAGTGAATAGTAAGCATACGTACTAACCTAAAAGCGTAAATAAGGAACACGTAAGCAGAATATTAAGTAATAGTATCTAACGTTAAATACTTGCAAGCTATTAATTATTATATTACGATAAACTAAAGATAAAGAAGAGACGAGGCAGGAGTCATACCTACCTTAAGAAACTAATAAACTAATGATTACGATGATTATTACGATTCTTATTATAAACTACCGAGATTTCGAGATTAAGACGTGATAAAGACGAGAGACGGGCGAGAAAATAAGTGTCGAACGAGAGAGAAACCGAAATATAGGGGAGTAAACATATAACAGGATGAATTCCTCGACTATTAGGGGCAGATATTAAGGGAGAAAGTGCGCGTTAATCGCAGATACGCGCGCGTGTTTAAAGACGTGATCGGATGCGGAGGGGGCGCCGATAGATTTTTTTTTGTAGCACTTAGGGCAAAGAAACGAGCGCGCCCCTCTTCCGCCTAACTGTAATTGCTTCGAATATAAAATTGTGTGATTGCTTTTAAGGAAAAATAAAAAATAAAAGTAAAGGGATTAAAAATTAGTAAACGAGAAAAAAAATTAATAATAATGATTAAAACCAAAGAGAGAGAAAGGAGCAAATGTGTGATCTGATTAGGGAGCGAGTGCTGATGAGTGGATGTGCGAGAATTTAAATGTACATCCAGCAATTGAGGTGCGTCAAAATAAAACAGGAATGCGTGCTACTATTATTTATGCGGTTTTAAAGGAGAGCAGAGATGAGCGAATGCGTTGTGAATTTTGGCAAAGAGAGAGAGACTACACTACGTTTTTAAAAGAAATAATAAGAAAAAAAAGACGCACGAATCGCGCGTGCGCGTTACGCCAACTGATTGTTGACATCGCGTGAACAATTTTTCCTGTGTGATAATCTCATTACGCATAGCGTGTTTAAGCCTATAAAAAGTAAAACAAAGTCGGATGTGGTTAATGACGCGATTTTCAGGTCAGGCGTGTGTTTAGATTGAAAACAGACTCTCAGACGCGAATCCAAGAGGTCGAGCGATACCTTTCCTCCTCCGCTGTTGACCGTTTCGCCCCCTTACAGGACGCATGACGGACCGTCGACTACTCCGGTCCTCTGCTCTCCCCCCTTCGTACGATTAATCAATGCTACTTGCTACGATCCGTCAACTTAAACTTCAACTCGAACGAGCTTTTCTTTCCTCCGCGATTCGCGCGCAGTTGATACTCCTGCCGCGAACGACCTTTTCAATATTTTCTTTACAGTATACGCATCGCCGAGAGGTCTGTCGATACTCCAGCTCTCGGAAGCACTGCCACAATGTCAATTCATTCGACTGGAATCCGGTTTACCAGTAATAGTGGAGCGGGTTTTTACTTCAACTCGCGGATCGTGGCAAGCTACCAGGTATAGCCTCGTAAGCAAGTATTCGCGAGCTCTTGGATTCTCGAGGAGATATTGAATGGGATTATTATAGGAAATTAAAAGGTAGCCCCCGCAGTGGAAGGAATAAATGGGAAAAAAGAGATGGGGTGCGATTTCCATTCGACTAAAGTGGATGGTGCAGAAAAGCGTAGGGAGCCAAGTGTCCTTGATGCGACCGTCGTTGAAGCCGGAAATCTCGCGATCTCGCCGCAACGCGGACAAACAATATACTGTTCCCGTTTAACGTAATCGCTGTAGTAAATAGAAGCAAGTAACACCGATGTTGTCTGAAATAAAAAAAGTGGAGACTTTAGCAGCGATTTCGGACTGAGTTCGGAGCCACACGGGCTGGAGACGTTCGGCGCAAACCGATCCTAGATGAAAAAAAGCGAAAAAAGAGTAAGAGACAAGGGAGGAGATTAAAAAAAGAAGAAAAACGAGAGATGAGCTAGTGATAGTGTCTGACTGCGTGAGAGAATGGGGCTGAGCGAATGGTATTTAAAAATTAAAAGTATTAATCGAGTACGAGAGAGAGGGAGAGAGAGAGAATTAAGAAAAAAATTATACAGAGAAAGCCAACCTCCTTGCCTACCGGGAGGTTCGCTAATATATTGTAAAGACGACTTTAGTATGTGAATAAATTAAAGAGAGACAAAAAGAGGCGATTAACGTGATGAAAAAATTATAGTGTCCGTTAAGTGTAAAGTAAGATGAAGAAGAAGAAAAAAAATAAAGAAATTAAGACGTTAAAGTTATTATCTTTCTTCGTGCACGAATATTCTTTGGCAGCTCTTTTGGCAATGTTGAACAAGAAATAGAGATACACATACACATCCATACAGCACAACTTTGGCGAAGAGGCGAGTGCGTGTGAGAGAATTTTCCAATGTTGAGGCGAATGATTGTTGGTGAGAGAGCGAGTTGCGCCTGAGATTAAAGTTGAGAGATTTTGAATGTATGAAAGTGCGAATGTCAAAGTGTACCGCGGTCCCGTCGTCCGACTCAGTAGCGAGAGAGAGAAACGAAGGAGAAAAAGGGAATACGAAACTATTCTACCAGAGAGATAAGCGCGCGACACAATGCAATCAGGAACAAGACTCGAAGCAAGTAGTTAAAACTGACGTTTTTGGGAGCGTTATTAACCAGGAATAGAAAAAATACAGCAACATTCTTTGAAATCGAAATTTTGAAAAATTCCGCGTGGACCCTCGTTCCTCCGAGGCCACTTCGCAGACTGAGCAAACTCAACTTTTCAGTTCTTCATTGTTTCCGACAATAGGCACCGGCAACGATGCATCTTGCGTTACACCGACGGCAGATATTCTGCTGCACGTTTCGACTAAATTCTTAACAGTTAACAGTTTTGAGTTGCGCATTAACCGTGCAAAAAAACGTAACGTACCAGGAAATTCGGGTAAAACCACGCAATGCGAGCGAAGAGATATCCACGCAGAAGATATCGCACAAGATCCGAGAAACAAAGGAAAGAATATTGATGAAAAAAGCAAAGCAGAGTTCACATGAGAAACTTAAACTAGTGGAGATAACGCGTCTCAACAAGCAGTGGGAGTAGCATATATGTACTTTTAACAATAGAAACTCTTAGGAGTAAGTTTAATAATTAGTGAAAGGAAAAGTAAAAAAGAGGGAATAAAAAAGTAAAAAACGAGCGGAGCAGCGACCACGTTGATGTGTGAGGATATCAAGATGTATAGATCACCTCATTTCGAGTCTAAGTCCTCGAAGACAACGCAGACCCTCCGGCAATTGTAATATTAAATATAAAAGAGGAGCAGACAACTAATCACGTTTATTTTCCATGCACCTTCGTTAATATAACCTCAAAGAACACTAAAACCGACTTCCTCTTTGCATGGACCACTCGATAAGGATTACTAACAATGCATCAAATGGAGGATCGTTTTTCAACGAATAAAGCATAAAGAATAACCAGGTTCACAAAACAACTGGAACATTATAACACATGTCAATATTGCGAACTCGTCTTTCGCTTCTATTGCGAGTTCGTTAACCGCAGAGATGGAATTATCAGCTGGCAATAAAGTGATCGAGGGGAACGCTTGAGAAAGATTGTGGGAATTGTTTTTCTGCGTTCCACGGGACTTTCGTACAACTTGAGTCCAAGTGGGACAATATTGTTATAGCATCGTACTTTTTCAACTCCAATGTTCCATCGCATCTCGTCCTAGATACATAATAAATCTGTTGATCTTGTTACTATTTTTTCCAGAATCAAAAGCTTTTTTCGGCCAAAAACTACTGCGATCGTTTTAATCAATTAATCTTATAACAGTTGCTTTCTACTTTGTTAATTTACAGATTTTAGCCTGCGTTTGCTCTTGATTTCACAATCATTGACAAGCACAAGAAAGCTCTTTACTTGCGATTCGGTTGTTTAACGTAAATTTTGCCACGATTTTTTACAAACGAATAAGGGTAAAGCATCGGATTTTGGCCGAAAAAGCTCTATACAAGTACTATACTATACCACGATATTGCAATAGAACTGGATGACTCAAAGTCTTCCTCGCGCACAATAAGCATATACATAGACAGTCATAATGGAACAAAATATTTTTTAAATACATATTTATACGTTGCAATAGTTCGTCGAGCCAGAGCTCGATAAGTGCCACATAAACTTGCAGTGCGAGATTCAGAGGCATTATTCCTGCGACGAGAGCGATGGACCAAGGAGTAAAACCTGTCTACTTTAAGGAACACATTACGATAATTGAAGGAACTATGTGTATATAACATACCGATTTCGACGTAAAGAACCTAAGTTCAAGTTTTCCGGCGTTTTTTCTCGGTTTGCTTATGGACTTTGTTTGTCTTGGTTGCGCAGAGACGAAAATATGGAAATGAAAAACGACTTTCAGACGAGTGAAGTTGGGATTAAAATAAAAAGAAGATTAATAAAAAGGCAACAGAAATTCTGTTTTTCGGCATACACCAAAAGTGATAAACTACTTTACAGGGAAACCTCGAAACATTATTTACACCCGAGACGAACACGCATACTTACACGCATACACATCACAGATACAATGGTTAAACACGCGCACTACACGCGGGAACACACGAAAACACGCAGTTTCGGCCCGAATCCAAAGGACACATCAAGGAAAAAGTACAAGTTTTCACGTTTGCGCCTTACATTAAAATGAAAAGTTGATCAAAAACGTATTCTTACCAAAATCGGCCTTAGTATACACTTTTCCAGCGGACGGCGCATCGCCGCCGGGCAGGTTTCGCTCGCTCACTTTCGAACCAACCTCAAAAAGGCAAGGGCCGATCGAGGCAAGAGCGCAAGAGGCGTCTGCAGGCCCGAGGGAAGGCGACGGACTGACCTCGCAACGATTCCTCCAAGGAACGAGCATCGAACACGACCGAGTTGGCCTTCCCCCCAATCGCCGGCCTGGGCAGAGCCTCGAGCGATCGCCGATCGAGTCCTATTTTCTTTGAACTAATCGACGAATTTGGAAGAATGCGAAAGAAGGTGAAGAAGACGAAAAAATGACGAGAAAATTAGGTGCGAACCCGCCCGCGCGGTTTGCAGTCGCGCGTCCCGACGATCCCAAAATTAAATACTTAACCACTCCGAAGCGACCCCTTCAGTATTGCAAAAATATCTTTTTCGCCCGATGAAAAAGAGATTATTCTGAGAAAAACATTTCCTGCACGTCGACGCGAGTGGACGGGTAACCCAGGACAAAATAGGGACACTCGTTGTAAACGAACAACAACAAGGATTAAAAACCCTAAGAACAGAAACCGGAAGACCAGCTACTCAGAATCGCATGCGCCAATCAGCGAGAGGTGTTCGTGATGACGGTGACGACGATCCCCACCGTCAGACGATTGATTAGTACTTTGCGATCGACGCGGCTTATTGCCATTCGAAATTATCGAGAAATGCGTACGAAACCGACTAAATTCTATGACCGGACTCTTCTTGTGGCTGAATATTCATTTCTGAAATGTAAATGTGAAAAAAATTGATGAAGCCTTTTGATTGACATTCTCGGTACGGTTTGATTATTTTTGGCGGCATTTTTCTACCGAAAAGAAAAGAGGAAAAGCAAAAGCTAATTGCAAATTGATCGATTCGGTATTAGCCTGCACGACATGTAATTCGGGTGTAAGTTTGGGCCAGCTCGTCCAGCTCACAGTCAATACTGACCGTTTTGAAACGATGTAAATAAGAAGGTGACAGCGATCTTCGTATCTCGTTACGTCTGCCGATTTGACACGAGAGCCAGGTTCATTATATTAAAAGCATCAAACGAACTTCGTCGTTGCTCCTATTCGAAAAAGCCTGTCTTTTTTGAATGCGACAATTCGCGTGCGAAGCTTCTTTATCAAACTCCATACGCGAAAGCTTAAACACTCTTTAAACACTTATACTCCCAGAAGCATCTCACACAATCAAGTAGTGCAACATCCTCCGAACCCAGTCTACTCCGACAGTACTTTCAAAACGCAGTGTAAAGAAAATGGACACAGTTGTAAGATTTAAGCATGCAATATTGAATTTAAATAAAATATGCTATGTAAAGCAGATTAAACAATAGTAAAAGATGTACAGACGAAAAAGAAAAGCCACGAACTACGAATTACCGCATCATCACAAGATCGTTCTGTGACTCGTTGTTGACTCGTGACATAATACGACAATCGACTGTATGATTTTCCATCGGATTCTTGATAACTGCCACGGCAATGCAGCAGCAGCAACAGACTAGTTTTCAGTTTTGCAGCTCACACACTCTGAGTACCAATGTACCCTTAACCAATAAATTGATGACAATAGTGCCGTACGCCTGCGGCCCACAGGTTTTTAGTTCACACCGTTCAACATCACCGTATCTCAAGTTCCAAACCAAAAAAGTCCAGGACCAGGAAACAGTTTTTCAACCAAGCAAGACCGTGCACGTTTTGATGAATCGAGAAAATCTAGAAGCAGCCTACAGAGCCGAAAGTCGATCTTTAAAAAAACCAAAAAATAATAATAAAAAAAAAACAAAAAAAAAATAGAAGAAAATGAAAAACAGAAGAAAATGCGCTAATCTCGAGCGAGAAGAGGAAAAAATGGACACGAGAGCCATCGACATTTGCGATAAAAAAAGACGGTCGCTGGCCCACGTGAATAGAGCTATCAAGTAATAGAATGTTCAAGTTATTAAGGCTCAGCCAAAGTCTCAATGCTCATAATCGTAATCGCCCGTGCAGATGACAGTGAAGTATAAAACGTATATTATGTAAAGTAAAGCAAAGTTGGATAACGAAAAAAATTTCAAAAGTGATCGTATTAGCATCGAAAAGAAGAAGCGACAAGCTCAAAAAATATGGCGCCCCGTCGCCACCGACTAGAGCACTTCGTATAGCGAAAGAAAGCCGATGTTAAATTTGCTAATTTTTGTAGATTATTGCGCGGGACTAATGATGAATGGTTATGGTCCCTCCATAAGTATTAAAAAGTAAATTGGTCCTTGTCAATGCAAGCATCCTTTTTAAATAAACATTGATCCTCTACATAAGCAGACACGACAAAAGCAGCAAAAGAAGCAGCAAAAGAAGCAGCAACCTCAAAATGTCCCAATGCTCTCGCTTTACCGACTGGAGAAATGTAAGATTTGCTTCCAAGTTCTCTCGATACCCTCTAAACTATAGTCTACCTAAAAATAGTATTAACAGATAAAAAAGATGATAAAATGAAAAAGAATCGATTACTTGAATACGAGGAAAAAAGGGCAACATAATGAATTACTGATGACTATGATTATTATGATTATTACGATTATTATTGTATGATTGAATATGTATGATAAAATGCGCTAAATGACCTAGATTACGATTTAAAGTGCGAAGACGAAGAAAAATCCGGTACATGGCTATTAAAAAAATAAACCATCCACTGCGCGAAACGGTTCTGTGCACCGGTTCTAACGGGTGACCCTATCGAAATAGGTCTACCTCTGATTTGTTGAAATAAATCTTAATACGATATTTTTCTTTCGTGGATCGCGCGACGACACTAATGTCACGTTGCGTTTCTCCTCGCTTTATCGTCGTATGCATCCTTTTTTCCAAAAAGGGAACGGCGGATTTTCCGAGCTAACCTAACCCGGAACGTCCGTCAACGCATGAGCGCACGCGATGCGCCCTGTATGTAGCACCGGTGGGGATGCAACGTTTTTTGGGAAAGTGGTCGTTTCTTACCCATCATTTATACGCTAGCTTTTAATGAGACTTCTAAGTGTAATGAAATGAAAAAGGAAAAAACTCAGCATTAATTATATCTAACTATAAAAATATATATATAAATATATAAATATGATTATATTATTGATATAACTTACGATTATGAACTATTCTAGCGGTATTATAAACGATGATAGTTAATTGATCTGTTTAATATTGAATGTCTGTAGACTACGGAGCGTTTGGAACTCTATGCTATCCGTTAACGATAACCCCCCTAACCTATACATTATCGTGATCGACACTTACAAAAACGATAACATTAACGATTAAATTAACAAAGAAGCCAGAACTCTGATCAAATTCCAAGCCAATGCAACATTTCTCATTGCAAAATTAACGTTTTAGCGTGTAAGAGTCGAGGACATTGTTGTATATCGTACCGGTAAATTCAATTTCTATTCAAAACAATCGTGAGCGAGTTCAAGACTAACTAAATCAATCCGTAACTGATAGCACAGGTCGGCCACAAGACCGTAGTGAAACATACATACATTTCTCGACCAAACCAGTTTTCCGTTTCGAAACTCTCTTACCGCATTATCTTCATTTCAAGCATCGAAAGTGCCATAGTCTCAGGAGGATTTTCTCGATTTACTCGAAAATCCCACATATACCCGTTCGCCGCGTTAATCGCGTCCGAACTTAGTTAGGCCATTTAAATGAAGACGCTGACGCGTTTTACTACTACTACATATCAAATACATCGCAGCGGAAGACTTGAGAAAGCTCGTTCTCGTGATTATTAAGTCTTAGTGAATAAAGCCGTAGTGTGACATGCGTTTTTTAAGTAACGAAAGTACAATTCGAGAAAAATGTTTCTTATACCTAATTCGAGTAATACGATTGGCTATTTTAATGATGTAAAAAAAAGCACGAAGTCCAAACCCTCTGCCTCTGTTTGTTTGCAGCTTGAGACGCGGTAAATTCGTTCGAATGGCTCCCGTCTCCACACATTGTTGAGTTTACGTTTTTCTTAGCTAGCAAATTTCTTCTTTGAACGTTCCATTATTGATTGATTAGCTCACGGTCTTTATTATTATTATTACGAGTGCGACAGATGTTTTTGATAACGGCGATGAACCATGTTTTCGTTGTACATGTAGTAAAAGTGCTCAGATTCTCGACGTTGCCCTTTGCGGGTAATCAAATACCTTACAAACTATTCAGGGAATCAACTTTTTAATAAATCAATAATAGCTTATTACGCCAGAGACGCTTCACTCGCGCCAGCAATGACGAAAGGCAATGTCGACAATGAGCCGCAATCGCTGCTTTGAATCTTTGAATAATAAATTGCGTTCGCAGTTATCGAGATCGCCCGACTGTTGATAGTTTGCTGTTATCAGAGGGTGTAATGTCAATGTAGGACTTAATAAACAGTATTAACTTAATTGTACTATTGTGGGAAAAAAAGTTTCCGTTGTTCCAAAAGAAAGAAAGAAAGATAGTGATGTTTCTCTCCTTCAAAAGGGTTTCTCGAAATGTTCTCCCTCGACGCGATGAACATGTGATAAAAAAAAAAAAAAAATTATATAACGGAGAAACGACTCACCGACGTCGATATCTCCAAATGAATAATGCTAACGACACAACCCCCGCACTCACACACAGCCACACGGAAAGACACGCGTACACGCAGCCTCTACATTAAAATCCTGCAGCTCGTTCGCCTCGCGCTGAAACGCTCTCCTCGCTGAACGCTGCTCGGGACTGACCGGACTCGAGGATTTTCACCAAAGCTTCGCATATATACAATTATCAGAGTGATACAGATCTTTATTTTAAAATTCTTCCAGTCAATGGCAAGTCAGAATATAGCGATATATCATTGTAAACACAGAACATTCGTTATTGCATTTTATGAAGAGTAAATAAATATATACCGTACATTTACGAGTGGTTACTGCGTACCGTGCCACTCGTCCGTTGCCTTAGACCGACTTGCGTACCGGTTGGTCCAAATCATACACACAGTACACACCTCCATAGTTCTATATATATTTGTATATATACAAATATCTACTTGCCATTGCATTGCAATATACTGTTGATATAGTATTTATATATGAGCCAGACACACACACAGACGGTCCGTATAAGCCAGGCTTGCTTTCGAAATTCGCAGAGTCGAGCGCGTTCGCCCAAGGCGCGACAATAACGGGTATACGAGTGAGAATCGAAGATGGTTCGCCGATGATCATCGAGCAGCGTTCGAGAGGATCGTTTATCCGAAGCGAGGCAGCTGACCCCTCCCCCGAGAATTTTTCCTTTGGCCCGGGCAAGTTGAGGCAAGCGCTGGTCCGGCTCTCAATTTTGAAATAGCCATTTCGACGAGAAGCGAAAAAAGTGAACTGACCCCCAAAACCCGACGCAATAGAGGAAGGCAACCGGATCAAAATACCGCCACATAAAAGTAACAGTTTCTCGCGCGGGACCCGGCCGCGGCTGGCATCAAATAATAATACTAGTAAAACTATTATATAAAAGTAATAATAATGATAACGATAATGATTAAATATTCTACTTTGTGAGTAACCCCCTCGAAGAACCCCTCCCGCGCCTCGTCCCCCCTCCCAGCCTAACTGACACTAACTGCGTCTCAGCGGACGCAAGACGTCGCGCGAGTCCCCGCCGGGGGGTGCATAAGGCCCTGCCGCGGGGCGCCGCGCAAACGAGTAAGATTTAAATAAGTAAAGACTAACGCCGCGTAAGAGAGCGTAAAAGAAATCGAGAAAGAGAGTAAGAGAGAAGCAGAATGTAGAGAGAGTAGGAGAAAACTTGGCCAGCCGCGGCGACGGTGTACCCGTTGGAATGGGCCCCGCGCCCTATCTCACTCACAGCACACACTGGGCCGACTCGTCCGATAGAATGTGCCTTCAGTGTTGATTTTATACGAAAAAAATACTAAAATTATACAAAGGGGCCCGACATAGACCGAACGCCCACCCAAAGCCTGACTAGTGCTTGCCAGCTGCCTCCGTTATTCACCAATGCCACAGATCGGAACTTTACCCACACACACACACACACACAAACACACACGCACGTACAAAGGAATCGTATAACCAATAACCCCGCAGACGTCTTTCAGAAATTAATTCGAGAGTAAATTTGATAACGAAGATGTTGCATCATAACGAAACGATTTCTTACGAATAAGGTACACTGTTTACCGCAGCCGCACACACACACACACCCACCCACACACGCGCACACACTGACCCCTAGCAAGCTGCGTTGCGTGCTCAAGTCCACGCCTCGCCGAGACATCGAGAGCATTTTTTGGTTTAGGCAAGGAGTTCGGAACGCTACTTAATTAAACAAGTGATACATACGCAGGTATCTCGAATAACATCCAATTATTATGCTACAAGTATACTTACCTAATATTAATATGTGTACTATGGTCTCTCCCACTCCCCGTTAAAACGAAATCCCGCCCCGGTTGACGGCGATCGGCGACGGGTGCCGAGAGATCGGTCCCCGAGCGTCGATCGCAATGGTCAACGGCCCGTGAGAAAAGCCCCCCTTCCAAATACAAACGTAGATTTTAAACGCAATTAAATAATGAAGATGATGATTAACGACGACGATTGATGGAGTTACATAAGAGCTAAACTAACTAAACTACAAGTAAACTTATTAATTATTAACCATTAACAAGCAGTAAAGCAGTATAAACAGTAAAGAAAAAACCCAGTAATCATTGAATTGTGTGTCGACAACTACATACTACTACCTACCGTATATTGAAATAATAGCCGTATGTAAAAGGAAAAAAAACTTGTATTCTACCAGGTGTATCAGCATCCGCTCTAATAAGCAAGCGATTAAAGATTACTCCCCCGGACAAAAAAAGTAATACTAAACACCTATGGAAGATGGAAAAAAACCTCCTAAAATTTTCCCCCACCCCTCCGTAATAATCCTCCGTAACGCCTCCTTTTGGTACCTTTTGCAACTCTCTATAACAATACCCCGCAGTTAACTATACAAGCCCGCCGATGATATTAACGAAAACAGTTTAAACAATAAGCAGAACACTGAGAAACAGAGCAAACAGTAGCAAACCAATAAACCAACGAAACCAGCCACCACTATCGCAAACGCATAACCGTATTAAACATAATTACTAGTGATCGTAGGCCGATTGTAAAACTTTGTTCACGTTGTACGCACATGTGTGGGGAGACCATGTAACTTTAGCTCCACCGCCTCACTCCGCGATCGCCTCGCGCCGTCCTTTTCGCGCGGACAGCCTCCCCCTCCACCGAAGGCGGCGCCCACCGGCGCGGGACGATCAACGCGTGTAATCCAAAAGTCTAATGAAAAAAACTATTACACACGCACGCTTGGGCTGGTGCATACTGAAACGAAAAAAAAAAAAACTAAATAAACTAACGAGTAAGATTGTAGGGCACAGCCTGCGCGTCTCGAAACTCAAATTTCAATCGAAAGGAAAAATCCTCGAGACTCTACCGAAAATCGCCCGGAGATGCTCCTCCTCCCAGTGAAACCCCCTCCC
>UCOM01002498.1:0-25658 GCA_900474385.1 Ormyrus pomaceus | reverse complement strand
TACGGTGTATTATGCACCAAAGCCCAGAGAGGAATCTAAAAAAAAGGCAAAAGCTCGCCCGAGAGAGGGAGAAATTTTTTTTCGATAAAACGCGCGGATACCCGGAGCCACTGTACCGGACTTAATTAAGGCCGCCCGCGCGGGACCCTCGTATGTGTGCTCGCGGGCATAAATGTAAAATTTAAAAGATCGGGCGCAAAAGGCATATAATTCGGGAGGAAGGCTGCGAGTAGCTCCCTCTAATTGGACGAATATCCCGCGGACGCCTGCATAAAATATGTCGCGGAATGTATTTCGCAAATGGTCCCGTGGTGCGTCGATTTAATGTGCCTGCGACGTTAGCATACGGGCGAGTGTCTTTTTCAATAGACGCGGACTCGTTCAATTATCAAAATCGGAGCCAAGAGAAGGATCGCGGATTGCAATAACTGAGATTATTGAAGGGTTGTGCGGCCGCGCTTTTTAAACGCCCTGATTGTTCGACCACATTTCCAGCGAGTTCGCTAATCAACCCGCTTTCCCTCCCTGACTGTCTATGCCCGTCTCTCCCTCTATCCCACTTTATGCGCCGCGGAGCTTGTTAACTGACCGCCTCCGTCCGCTGAGGACTTTGCGTTTCAATTTTCCTGCGGAGTGCAGCAACTTGTCCCAGTACGAAGTGTGTAAATAATTTCTTCGTTCGGCTATAAGAAATCATGACTTTGCCCTCTTTTTCCACGATGGCCTATTTCTATTACGTCCGTTTGAATTTTGGAAATTTTTTGAAACACCATTTGAATATACAGTTTCAAGAATAAATACGCAGGTATTGATTTGCTAATATTGGAACGTTGCTTTCCGTATAATGCACCCGATTGTAAGCTCTCAATAGGTATTTGGCAGCGTTTCGAATTAACGCTAATTAAACTAGATTACCAATATAGTTTAGTACATCACAATTAACTCTTGGTCATAATTTTAATTTGTATAAAGTTCACTCCATCTACTACTTTTGATCATTTCTTTAATTAAGTGCTAAATTCAGAATACGCTCAACACCTTCGTTAAAGAGAATTATCGAAAGTTTGCTAATAAATAAAATTGGTATATTTGAAGAACCAATATTTCACCGAAACGTCCATCAACCCTTAATTAACAAATTAAATTATTCTCCTTAATTTGTCGAAAACCTAATAAACACTTTGAAAACCGACAACACCGCGATAACTTTAAATTATCGGCTCGTCGGTCTAACAATCAAAACTGCGGCCGGCACGCTAACGCAATTAACGATTCAATTTCGGACGCAGAGATAATCCAAGGTAAGATCCACCCATTGCCCCGCTAGAGCCGGTCAGCATTTAATTGCAGACTCTCCCAGAGAAAATCAGCGTCTCGCGCCTCTAAAAATCCCGCCCCAACGCGGGAGAGCCTTGCCCTCCCCCCCCCCCTCCGCCCCCACTCGTCCGCTCTCTCCCTCTCATATCGTTTTCGGAAAGGAGTTATACGCGACGGCGGCTCTTTGTGTAATAAGAATTACAGCCGCGACCGAATCCCCTCGTTAATTTAAGCTCACACACAGGCCCGTCGAGTTATTATCTTCGTCTCGTTAGATTCAGAACCCGGCTGTCTTCGACGCCCGAGTTATACGCCGCTTTCTCTCGCTTTTGCTCGCTCGCTCCCGTATAATATCTCGTTCAATCTCTCGCCCCCTCCCCCTCCTCGCCCCGACCTCTCTCTCTCGCTCTCTTCCTTTTTACCCTATTCCCCAGGGTGCCATTTATCATGCGACCTGCATATCGAGATTTTCACTAATTTTCCACTTATCTGACGTTTGATGTTTTCTACTTTCTTTTAAATGCATCGCCGCTGTCTGTTTCGCTCCGCGCGAGAGACCGAAATTTATGCTGCAGAGAGAGAGAGAGAGAGAGATTTGCTTCGGTGCGTAATGAGTTTATGGTCGACTTTGCGGGGAGGGGAAGGGGGATCCATTGTAATGAGATGCAATGAAGAAAGCTCGACATCTTTTGCAGATTTTAGTATAATGAAGTTGCAAGGAAATAGCTAGTTAGAATGTTTTTCAGCAGTTATAATATTCTTTACAGCGAATTTCAGCGGTTCCGAAAATAAGTTGCAGTAGAATTAAAATAAATATTTGGAGGAAAATTTTAATGTAATTTGAAACTTATTTAACAAATTATTAAGCAAACTAATGTCAGTAATGAAAACAGATTAAATTTATTATCGTGAATTTCATTTCACTAGTATTAATAAAGATTTAATTTATTATCGTGGTTCAAAATGTTTGTGTTGATACATATTGTTTTCGATCCTTTGTTCTAAAGTAAATATTCATGATATTCTTGGAATTGCATCAATTTTAGTTTAAATTCCAATTCCACAAATTCGAACATTGTGATAAAGTAACGCAAAATTTGTGCTTTTATGTTACATAGAATATTGTAATAAGATTGTAACAAATTTTGAATTAACATTAACGCTAGTAGTAGACATAGTTTTTTAAGAAATTATAATTTTCAGCTTTATTTAAAAATTATTATTACTTTTTCGTACACTACAGATTTTTAATCCCAAATTCTTGTGTTTACTATAAATATCGATAATGAACTTTGAAGTGTATTAAATTAATTGAGCTTGACTGCTTGAAAAACGTATTATGTACAACATTTTTATTTTTTATAAACTAATCCGTTTTGCCTTCATATATGCCCCTCCAGGCATAGAAAATTATCAGCCCCGTTCACTGAATCCCTTTACAATATCGATTTCAATAAAAAAAACTCATTTAATTACAAGCGGGAACTATGTATACTGCCGTAACGTCACTAATAAAATAAAAAGGGAAGCGCCGCCTAATAAAAGCTTTCGAACCGTAATATGCATCACAGAACGGACGCGATCCTTCCTCCCGCAAATTCTTGGCGAAACTTTGCGTATAGCCTATAAATTAAGTTTCCGATAAGAAAAAAAGTTGATCGGCGACATCGGCCCGAAAAAAAAAAAAATATATATATATCCCCAGCTAATACCTTGTGCATATATACGGATCTCGGCAATCTGGCTCGTACAAAGAAGTCTCGAAAAATCGATGAGCGAACTTAGTTCATAACCGCTCGGTGCGCCGCCGTCGAATAATATGACAACAAGAGGCAAGAGAAAGATAGGGAGGCAAAGAGCGGCTTAAAATCCTCGCCTAAAAACCTCATCTCGTCAGTGACAGAACAGCCTCCTCGCACAATTTTACCAGCGTCGTAAAAATCGCTCGCGATCGATTATATATGAAAGTAACCGCGCGCTCGAGCACAAGCTCCCGGGGTATTAATATTTATTAGTTCCGCAACTCTTGGCCTTTCCTCAGGCCCGCTTTCTCTCTCTCTCTCTCTCGCTCGCGCCACTAGATGATTTATCGAGAAACTTTCGGCCAGCGGCGGTTCTTTCTTTCTCTCTCTCTCTCTCTCTCTCTCTCGCTCTCTCTTTCCCTCGCCTGGTGCTCCGCTGCCAGCGCCTCGGAATAATAGCCCCGGCGATTTAAAGTTTCGAAAGCACGAGCGACATTTTTATAGATATCCAGACGAGAGCGAGACAGCCGCAGAAGGCTGCCGGTGGACGGAGAGAGAAGGAGAGGAAGAAAAGGACTGACGAGTGACTAAGACGAAGGGGTTAAAGCGGGAGGAGGAAAAGGCCTGAAGAAAGAGATATAACGATGTAGAGAAAGTCCGGACTGCTGGCCCGTTACCGAGGTGACGCCAAGAATGAAGTTCTTTGTTTTTTCCAGTTTTTTTTTTAAACTTCAAAACTTTCGCTTTTTCGATTTAGTTTTTGTTGAAAGAGAACAATATAGCCCGATAATTGTCGGATTCCAGTTGGTAATCCGGTTCGAAAGTGATTTGATTAAACTATTACATCACAACAGAGAACGGAAAAATCGTCGGACTTTGAATAGAGGTTTTTCTGATTATTTAAAGATGAAAGAAAAGTTGAATAAATAAGCGTGAATTGAAAAAATATTTGATTTTGATGAGAATTTAAAGTATTTTTTAATACACTATTATGCTATTAAAATTAGAATCTATTATAAAGTGGGTCAATGTAATTGAATTTATTTTAAAAATTCACAAGTAAACGCGTGTTTGATAAACATTTTTTTGTTTGGTTTCAAATAGTTATCAATATTTTACTAGCGGAATCTATTCAATTTAACATTATATGTTCCAGTTTCTTCTAGCGAATATCAATTTGGAAATACATATTGTTCGAAAATTGATTTTAAATTTAAAGCAACTTATACTTTAGTTGTATTGTTGATGAAAATGTACGCGACAGATACTTTTATGCTTACATTTTGTTGTCCCGCATTGTTGAAATTCGTACCAGTTAAGTGAAATTTAATTTTTAGACCGAGCTGTGTAATTTATACTATACGAAACGATATTTAACATCAATTTACAATATAATTGATACAAAATGAAAATGCATATTAACGCAAAATTAATTTAGTAATTACAAATATGTAATAAATTAAATATAAATAATGTTGATAATCAAATTTCAATTAACAGTTGATTCAGATCAGAAGATGAGACTTTTACTGTTTTGACTAGAAAAAAATGACGAAAAAAAATTACGAATTTTTAGATATTTTTTCATTAATTCCGCCATATTGATTTCCTATACCACGGAAATGAAAATCTGACCTCGGAAATCGAAAGAGCAGATTTGAAAATGGCAAGGTAAGTGATTTTGGTAGCAAAATTTCTGATTTTGTTGATTGAGAATGATGCTTCAAAATGATTTAAAAAATCGGGTTTCTCTGGGCGTTAATGAGTTACACGTTCGAGGGCTCAAGGGAAAAGGTCATTTTACTGGCTTTAAAATAGCATTGCTTTAAATTCAGGGCCACACCTCCATCTGGTTGTATTATGGAATTAATCGATTAACAATTCTTCATCCCCTATAGTTTTTTTTATTATTAAACCATGTTTGTGCAATTAATTTTAAATGGTTCAAGGGCTCAAATGACAGCTTATTTCAATGGCTTTAAAATGGCACTGCTTTTAATTCAGGGTCGCACCTCCATCTGGTTGTGTTATAGAGTTAATCGATTAACAATCCTTCTACTATAAATATTGGAATAATAAATTATTTAGGCAAAAGCTAATAATTAAGTGTCAATGATTTGACAGTGATTTTATTAGAGACGGCTGCAAGCACACAATACTGTTATAATAAAATATATTAATAAAATTTCTTCTACGATGAATCCTTTAAAAAAATGTCTTTTTTTATTCTTTGTGATACTAATAATTATTTATAACGCCAGATCTTAGACAATATATCGAGATCATTAACGGTTACTTAGCATGACCTCAGAGACATAAGGTTTCGGAAAAGTAAGCTAATAACTTGATGTCAAAGCTAAATATAAGCTTTGTTGAGCCAAGTTGCGATCGCGGACATTTACCATAAGAAAGGAAACATACTTTATCTTTTCCTGCGACGTAATTTTATGATGTTTCTATCTTTAATATGGATGTGTTTTAGTCATTTTCCGAAAGAATTAGTGGTTGAAACTTCACATTTTACGAATTCGATTTTCTTCATAATTCCTTTTTATAAAAAAACTTTTGATAAATAAAAAAAAGAGAGTATATGACATTCGTAAAGTTCTCAAGTAATTTAACTTTTTTGATACAAAATAGAGTTACTTAAATTTATCTATATAAATCTTACCTGAAATTGTTAAACATAAAAGCTTTATCTCTTCGATTACGTGCCTCTTTCGTTGCTTCTGGCGAGCTTCTGGGTGCTGGAATTTGAAATTACTTGAGCCATGGAATCCACTCAAGAG
This sequence comes from Ormyrus pomaceus, assembly GCA_900474385.1. Classification (NCBI taxonomy): domain Eukaryota; kingdom Metazoa; phylum Arthropoda; class Insecta; order Hymenoptera; family Ormyridae; genus Ormyrus; species Ormyrus pomaceus. Next base: position 19,810 of record UCOM01002498.1, on the reverse strand, counting down.
AAATTTATTTCAGAAAAAAGTTTTCTCCAGCAAAAACTACCTGAAACAAAGTTGTGGTCATTTAAAAGTTCAACCAAACCTAAATTAAGTCATAAAAGCTTCATCTCCCAGATTTTTTAGTTTCCATTAGCATTATATTTCGCATTGAAATAACCCAATCTCAATACGAATAGTTCCAGACTCATTTTGAATAGTTTTACCTTTTTTCTATTCTTGATTATATAAAATTAAATCTGCATAAAGAAGTCTATTTGCAAGTATAATTTTAAACTAATCGAAAAGGCGATAAAAATTCCTTTTTCGATCGTAAAATGTTTGTTACAAAGAAAGTCAAGTTTATAATTCGCAAGAAGTTAACATCATACAATAAACTATAATATTTTATTGCTTACAAATTTAAATCTCTTCAAAATTTAATAATTTCATAGCTTCGAAATGTTATTATTTTCAAATACTGAATAAAAAAATTATAATTACACTTATAGAAATTTAGGTCAGTTTGTAAAATTTTAATTTAAATTTGCTAAATTTCATTTGAAAACTTTTACACGATATTGGTTAAACCTTTTAATTTTGAAAAAGTCGAATTAATTTAAAATAAAAAGCGAAGGTCTTTGAAAGCGTTAATTTTTAAATTTACTTTTTCTAAAAAAGTAAATCTAGTGGGATTACAAATTAGATTGGTTAAATTGCAAATTAAAATTTGCATTTTTGTCTTACAGATATGCTTATTTATTTTGTTTTTATTCGCCTTTTGCTTTATACTATGTATTATCAGGTATGAAACAAAAATATTGCATAAATTACTAAAAGATTTGTTTGGCTCCAGTTTATGCTGGATAAGCATTGAATAATATCTGCAATGATTTATGCGAAGTTATATGTTAACTCTTTCACTATTTGAATTCAAAGGAAAACTAAACAATGACAAGCTGATACTACCTATAATAATTTTGAACAAATTTTTGTATAAATGAAAATAGCTATTTTTTTAGAACTACCGTTAAATTTAAAAGCTGCGAGTATTCAATTTAAACGCAAACCATAGTGCTGCACATATCTATAGTTAACATAAGAACATTTTGAAATAAAACATATATTTGTAACTGTGGAAAAACTGTATTGTAAAGTGCTTAAAGAAGAGTACTGAATAAAAAATTTATTTGCATATAAAAAAGAAAAATTTAAACTTTTAAGATTCCAATGTCGATTTAAATTGCCTTCGAAAAATGTTCCACTAAAGCTCAAACAAAAAACAATGAAAGCTTTTTTTACGATTCAAAAAACTTACAAAAGTCGGCAATCAGTCTGCCTTTTAACAATTGCTGAACATTTAACGAGGCATCAAAAAAAAAAAAAATCTCGTTCTTACCGCGCAGTTACTAAAGCGTAATTGTCATCAGCTCACTCCTCAAAAGCCACAAACACCGAGTGAAGAGTCTCACAAAAACTTTGAAAAAAAGGGTCGAGAAGCGACGGAAAGTCTAGTGGAAAGAGAGAGCGAGAGAGCCCTCAATGAAGCAGAAATGCACTCCTGTACGACCGCTTTTACTTTCAGCAATTACGTTTCGTAAAATTCGCCGCTCGTAAATAATGCGTAGGGGCGAAAAGTAGCGGTCCGGCGAACATAAACCCGCGAGCTTGCGTGCGATCTCTTGAAAAATAAATTTTTCCGCATTCGCGAACAAGCGGCCCGAGTGAAATTCATCAAAAGCCTCGACCTTACGTATACGCGCGCGCACACACAAGCGCCCGGCTGCCTGACTTACATATAGACTGCAGCGCGACAAATTCACCGAGGCGACGCACGAGCGATTTAAAGGCGAAAAACTTATTCCATCTCGGCGCCCACTTCTCGCTCCATCTTTCTTTCTTTTTGGATCTCTATCTCCGGCTTTACCATAACTCTCCGTTCTGCAGTGTAGAAGCTACGGTTTAACCCGTTCGTCTTTTCTAGTACGGCCGTTTCTGCGCCTGCTGCTCACCCGGCAAATAATTAATGGCAGCTGCTATCGGTGAAAGTCGTTTATAGCCGTTGACAGATACGCGCGTTTAATATTTTTAACTTACAACATTCTTAAATTAATTACTTTTTCCAGGCAGCCATTAAACATTTTTAAGCTGATTTTCCTGTGAACTATAATGCGCAAATGATTCTGTGGCTGACATAACATTGAGTCGAACTACTTAAATATTTCGTTTTCGTAAATGAATAATGTCACAGGTAGTAAGTAAACGTTGGTATTACTAGATTAATTAATTTCATTTGATAAAAAATTAATTATGTGTAAAAAAGTTGAATTATTTAGAACTACCAAATAAAATGAAATTCAGATTTTTATGAATTTTATAATTCATTTACTGTGCAGACACACACAACACAAGTTCAATGTTTACGAGTCATTCATGTCTGTGGAACGTACCCTAAAAGTTTTAAGCCAAAACTGAAAACAAATATTGTTCGCAAACTCGTGTGAATAATACCATGTAGCACTCAGGCGTTTGATACTAATAGTTGACGGATTTAAATTTGTATAACAATAGTTATGACCAGTGTCTACCATCTCGGCTTTGCCTGAAATAATACTGCAACTGAATTATGCGCTTTGAAAGTGATATTTTATTAGAATTTTTTTGTTTCCCATCGCATTTCTCGTTACTTGTCTATTGTCTGTGCAATTCAAAAATTTTTTATGAACTTTTTTCAAAAATTTGTGGTCGAATAATGCTTCGTGAAAGAATAAAGCTTGGAAACTAGGTAGGAAAATTGGGAAATGTCCTTTTAAAAAAGAGTAATTGCCCATTAAAAGAAATTCACTTCTTTCATAAAAATTTTACTGGAAAATGTTTACAGAAAAGCAACTAATCAAGAATCTGTATGTAATATGATAGAAATGCAATTTATAAATTTAAGTTAAAACAAATGATGTTTTATTCACTTTAAAAAATTGTCTTTGCGAAAAACGTATTTTAAATAAGTTTAACGTATTTAAAGTTTTAATGTACCTTGATTTTGTAATATATAATCGTATAATTAGCCTCCATTATGAATGTTTTCTTTGTCTTCATCTTTTCGGGCTGATTTGACAGTTCAGCCTCTCTTGCAGCGTCAGTCAGCTATCCCTCCGAAAACTTGACGTGACTCTATCAGCTACTTCGCAGGAATTATACCAATTTTCACCGACAGTGACGCCTAAGAGCCCCATTACGTTTTGGACACTGGTTACGCCATAATAATGTGCATCAACTACACTTTTGCTGCTGGATACTGATGTTTTATTTGTATTATAAATTTACTTGTTGCAGTGGATAGCGTATAAGACGTTAATTGTACTGCATGCCATTAAATAAATCATTTATAAAATGATTGTTTGAAAGTGCAATAACTTTTCACAAGTTTAATTAACATTTTTGTTTTATCCAAAGTTAGACGCATCCTACGTGCCTAACTCTGCTCCGAGAAGATTTTCCTTATTATAAATGAACTCTTAAATGTAAACTGTTACGAAAGATTAATATTTGTATAACATATTAAGAAATTTAATCTTAATAGTCAGCAAACCCACACTTATCCGGAAGCATTTCATTCATTTTACTACAATTAGCAATTGTTAATTAAATCTAAGTTTTATTTTAAGCTATTAAAGTTTTTTAGAAGAATATTTTTTACTAAAGGGATTGTAAAACGCTCCATTTTTATTCAAGTAGTGTGGGATTTAAACGCATGCATTCAAAAAGCTTATAAGGTAGAACGAATAAAATTTTAATACGACAATGATAGAGCTTCATGCGTTTTAAATCTTTTAAAATTATTTTGTGGCAAGTAGTTCCGTTTAATTGTCAAAAAATTTTTATTCGACTTCAATTTACCAACAATGCCAAGAACAGTACAAATAAAGCCGAAAACAATAAAAGCAACCCGAGCGCGCTAAATCAAGTGTTGAATGAAAATAGCGAAAAAGCATTCATCCGGCAAAGAGAGGCATAAAACGCCCCTAAAAGATAATAAATAGACGCATTTGGCCCATTACCGGCGTCGGTACATAACGATCTCCGTTAATAACGTCACGTCAGACCCGTATCTATTATTCAGCCGTAATTATGTCATCCTGATTTCGATTATTATGCGGAGACGTCCTCGACATCTTCGCAGCTCTTCCTTCTCCTTCCTCGTGTCTCGCTTCCTTCCCGTTCGTGAAACGCTTATCCGTCGAATTACCAAGTTCACTCGATCGAATTTTCGCTCTCTCTCCCTCCGCCGCGTTTCTCTGTCGGCTCATCCGGATCTCGGGGAAAATCGAGAGAAGATCACGATGCATCGTTGTCCCAAGGGGTATATCGAAAATGATGTATAACCGAGACGCTCGCATGCCAGTCAACCAATTCACTTGCGAGCAAAGAATCCGAGCAGAGAGAAACGTCCGCGATCGCACTTGAAGATTGCTGCTGGGGGTTTGGAGAAACAGTTCCTGACAGAAACTGTTTATATGCGCATCCATTTCAAGTGGGGTGAAATTTTAGCTATTTAAATTGGAGAAAAGTCTATTGTGGAAAATTTTCGTAGAATTGTTTGCTATTTGCTTTTTGTACTGAGTATACATATACAATGACAATGTTTTAAAAGTTTATGCGAGTATGGTTATGGGAGTATCTGCACAACAGTAACCGATTGTAATTTCGGTGTTTAACCATCATGGATTTGAGCGCACGGAGTGAAGGCTAATGAGATTCTTCCCTCGACTAAGTTTATAGCACTATCTATTGCCATAATTAAAATTAAAATCTTAAAATTACTGCCAGAAGTTGAGTTTCATAAAGGATATAGCGGTGGTTTGCAATAAATTAATTACCCGTTGTTATGGCCGCTGTGTACTTAAAACTTGTTTCCGCTGGGCGAAGTTTAATCGATGAAAGCAACGTAAATATGGCTCCATAATGGCCAATTGATTAAAGAACAGATTTAATCATATATTTTCTAATTAAATTACAATCCTGTAATGGTTGTTGAATTTCTGTAATGTTTCTCTCTTCAATCGCTGCCGATTTTAAATTAAGTCAATGAACAATTATTTGGAGAACAAATTAGTTATAAACAAGATAAAATAAATAATTATTCGGTTTTAATAAAAAAATAACTTGTAAAGCAAAGAAAATAACCACTACATAAATGTGGTAGGAATAGTTGAGAGATATTCTTTTCTCGGTTACTTTAGTTTTAATAATTATGCAGTTGCTCGAATTTAATTGTACATTCGATTATCAAGTAGCTTCATCCCGACGCTTCATTTTTCTATTTATTCATTAAACAATTAAAGCGCTCCAAAAAACTAGAAACGAACTGCCAACAGAACCGAGCCAATTTTCATCTACTAAAAACCGTCCGGTAACTAGTCGCATACCATCGGAGGCGGCTAAAAACTTTCAGAAGTCAGCGCAAACATTTTAGCGAGGCGCCAAAAAAAGCGGAGAACCGTCCGCTCGTTCCGCAGTGCGAAAAGTGCCGGAAAAAAGCATCGGCGTCGCCCGAAATCGCTCGAATAAATAGCGAACGACAAAGCCGTCGCGACGCCACGAGACGATGAGAATGTAAGAAAAGCCCGCGGCATCCCGGCAAGTGGCACACGAGCTCGCATCCAAGCGTGGGCGCGGCGAGATTTTAAAAATCACTCGTGTCACGGAGCAGCCAGCGAGTTCCGGGGAAAATAGAAGGGACGGGCCGCGGACAAAACAGGGCCAGGGAGTAATTGGCGTCATTGAAAAAGGAGATCGGCAAAACAGCGATAAAACTCGATGAGCCGCGGCGAGGAAAAATGCAAAACTTTCGCTCTCCCCTTTCCCTCGACCTGCTGAGAGAGCCGAGGAATCGTATAGCCGCACATGCTACCAAACATACGTAGCGGCTCAGACCCGGACTTTTCTAACCCGCGCCACGGATTTCGGGGGCTCCGGGCTTGTATGTATATATATATATATCTCTTTTCGTTTCGGGAGCAGCAGCGGCAGCAGCAGCAGCAGCAGCAGAAAATCTCGGACTATTATTCCGAGCCGTTTGCTCGAGCGGCAATTCCGCGGGGGCGTTTTTTGCTCTTATTATGTGGGCGGGCGCTTGTTTCATCCGCGTAAATCGAATCGAATTTCTTCGGAAAATAAACCCAGAAGTGCCCCTCGGGCGCTTATCTGCCTTACGCGGCGCTCCGCGCAAGAAGCCGAGCGAGGCTAGGCGGGAGGATTCTCGACGAGCGTTTTACGCGCACAATGAATTCTCGCGTAATCGACGAATTCATTGCGCGTCGTCGGAGACATACGCGTCCCCGCAAAGCTCGCTTATTCTCGCGTTCTTCCCCCCCCCCTTCCCCGCTCCCCACCTTCCCTCTCCGGGGAGTCCGTGTAAGAGGTTTAATAACCCTTTTATTAAGCCATTGTAAATCGTTTTGGCTGCCTGTTTTTCTTTTTCGCTCCTCGTTTTTCCTCGTTTCCGCGTCGATCGACGCGCATAAGTTTCGGGAAACGCCGATTATCGGCCCGTTGAATTCCCCTCTGCTTTGGATATATTTTTTTTCGAGGAAAAGGTTGCGCAATGAAAGTCGATACTTATTGAGAGATTTAAATACCTAGAGGACGGCAGAGGTTTTATATTAAAATCAGAAATATATTACGTAAAAGTATATATAAAATTCTTTTCAAATATTTATGATACTAAATTATATTCCGTAAAAGCATAAAATACTTTTCAAATATTTATGATTATATAATGTAATGTAAGGAAGATGACAAATTAATCTACTGAAAATGAACGTTCGAAACAGGGTCAGGCTACAGAAGAGTAAAACGCGAGCTCCTCACTTCTCTATTACATTTACAAACTACAACATAGATGAAATTTCTTCAGGCTAAACCATTTATTATTATTAGTCCCGAAAAAGAGGTTCGTTCCTAAATTGTAATTTGAGAAACGTAAGCTCGTATTTCTCATTTCTCAATTAATACAATTTTTAACAAAGCCATTTTTTTATTCAAGTGCCTTTGTTAAATTTAGTCATTACATTATATTAAAATAAGTAGTGGTTTTGTTACATACAATACGTGGACGTATTAAATGACGTAATCATCCATTTTCAAAATTACACTGCATGAAAAGTGGGCTAACCTATTTAAGCTTATTATAACTAAATAGATTCAGAAAACTTATTTTCGTTGTTTGGCTTAACATTACGTAAACTTCATTAAACTAAATTAGAAAGCAGAGTTTAACAGTCCCCAAACTTTGAAATAATTCGAAAAAGCACATTTAAATGAGCTAATCTTTTTTCGTGAATTTGGGTTTAATGAAAACTTTTGTTGGAAATCTGTTCTTAACTCTTCTTTTTTTTTTAATTCTACATTGCAGATAGAGAAAAATGCAGAGGGAAGCGAAGTATCACATTTCAAAACCAAAACAACAATACGACATCGCAGGGTTCATACGGATCGTAACGTTTTATTTTTTCGCTTGTTTTGAATAGAAAAGCTTATAAAATAGAAATACGTATTCAAATGATTTCTGATGTATATAGCCAATATTTTAGGGGCACATGAATTAACGATCCAAATTAATCAACAAGCAATTCATGAAAAATTTCAGTAACAACATTTCTAGAGTTAGAATATTAATTAAACATTGATTTATATATACTAATATTTCTTAATGCGCACAAAATAAGAAATAATAAACGTATAAAACAAATTATTTTATTCCGGAAGTTGAAAAAGTCTTTTAAATATGCACTTTGTAAGCTGTCGCTGTGAATTGTTAACTTGCACCACATATGAAACATTTCATCCTTCTAGAATTAATTCGCAGAAATTTCTGCGAAATTTGACGTTAACTTTTCCGTGTTTCAATACCAGATTCCGCTTGTCTAAGTCTTCTATGAGTAGGTAAGATTCGGATACTAGCTGATTAAATTTACGAACGTTTGGCAAACAGATCAGTTACTTTTGGATCAGATAATCAGTGAAATAGCTATATTTTACTTAAATAAGTATTATATCACTTTAGCTTTCAACTTTATTATCTTTCATTATCTGTATTAAAACAATTGAAAATGATGGCTATTGCGTCAATAACAGAAGAATAAAATTAAAACGAAAAGTTTAATAAAATATTTGCCGCCCGTAAAGCATCAAATAAAATGCATACTGAGAGTGAATATTTTCTCTGAAAAAATAATAATTTGATATACCAAAAACTAATCAAATAATTTCGGATAATCTCAGCCTGTTCTCAAAACTTGATGAGCCTTTAAAATAACTGCTAAAGGCCGAAATTATCAGGCTTATTATTCGAATTTTCATTTATTTGTACAGCATCCATAAATAATACGCATAACGTTCGAAATGTCTGTTACGATATTTTCCTTTCCAGCCCGCTCCGCTCCGAGGAGAGAGGAGAGAGAGAGAGGTGCAGGTAGGATATACGCATACAGACGAGGGGGAGAAATAGCAGAAGACAATGAAATTTCACAGGGAAAACTATTCCCGGCATCACGATCGAGTGCGTTATCTCGCATTTCCGGCGTCGGGAAAGTTTACCAAAAGCCGCGAGGGCCCACATCCCCGTGCAGCCGGCATATACGACGGTTCACTTCACTGACATAATAACGCGTAACATTCCGCAAAATTAACAGACCGCGCGCACTGCCGCCGCCGTTATATTCGCCGGGTTTCCTTAAATAAAGTGCCCAACAACTTTGCCCCCGCCGCGCGCTGGATAGGAAAGGGAGGATGCGCCGCTACGCCCTTCACTCTGCTTTCCATCCGATTTTACGGCGCCTCTAATGGAATTTAAATTTTTGGCGCGGCTTACAAATTGCTGATAAGCTGCGGAAATTAGTGGGATAATCTTTTTAAAATTAACCCGGGAATACTTGTGTTTAATGGGGTATTGCAGAAATTCGAGAAGGTACGCTGAATAATCATTGAAAATCTGCTTTTGTTTAAAGGGTTTGAGTAAGCGTTCGGGTAAGAATTTGTTATGAATAAGATTATGTCAGAATAACTAATAATGACAAATTTATTTCTTCTTTTCATAGGCAATGTATTGGTAATGAGTTTTTGAAAAAAGTGATATCAAAAAACTTTTTGAATATCTCCTTCGCCAAAGTATTACACGGTGTAGACTTTAGGGTGTTCCGTAAGTTCATAAGCTTTGGAAAACTCCAAAACTTAATTTATGTACCTCCAACGACAAAGTAACAGGTTTACGTTAGAGAAAATAGGTTCTTTGTCGTTCTAATCTTTAATGAAAATATGCTCCATTTCGTATGTACTTCTTTCAGGTATGGCCTAAACTTTTTCAGAGTACCAATTGCATAAATGAAAATCTGAAAAAAGCTTATAATTTTAAAAACTGACATAATTTAGCAAACAAGCAGTTTTCATTTAACAATAAATCTTCTAAAAAGAGATTTGTCCAGCGAATTAAAGAAGCGAAAAGAGGAAGTAATTGAATTACGGGAAAATATAGTTGCCCTTATCGCACGCAGAGCAAACAGTAACACGAGAAACTATTTTCTGTTTGTATAGAAAACTTGAAATTCCAAATAAAGCTTTTTCTACTAAAAGGGAAGAATTCTCTCATTTAAACAAAAGGAGCAGCAGAGTACCGAGGAAGGAATCCTAAAATAAAAAGTAACGAGAAAATGATAAAAAAGTATCAACGGTAACCTATTGCATCCTGTTTGTTACTCCAATCTGTCTATTGATCAGATTTTTCTGGTTAATTTAGTTAGCCTCTGGGAAGATAGAAAGAATGAAATATGAATCCACCGTAACGTGTGTGTTCAAACTTCATATAGGTGATGACACGTGTGGTTAAATTTTTAAATTTCCACTCGGGATTAGTGTTTCCATTACTAAAATTGGCTGCACAAAGAGAATATGACATGAAGTGCTATTGATATTATAATCAATTTTGGAGCTAAATAATTAGATTATCGACGAAATTCATTAATATTAGTCCATATTATGCGCATTAACATTGTAATAATATAAAATAATTGACATAATTGACGGCAGCAGAAAATATTAAAAGTAACTTTAACCGTTAATAGTATTGCGTTATTGAAAAGGGTTAATGATTATTTATCTAATCTGCCTATAAATGTATTATAAATTTAATTAATTATGCGTATTGCAGAAGCAGTACGATCTTAATCTGCTAATTCTCCAAGCAACCATATTAAACTCAACTAATTTAGACTAAATCATGTTTTTATGTTTGAAAGCGAAAATTGGCCTCAACCTGTGGAAGAGCGCATAATAGCATAAACGTACCAGATTGCTAATTACGCAGACTGCCAGAGCACAAAAGGTGCCAGGGTGAACGCGTGTAGGCCTGGTCCCGAAAAAAAAAAACCAAGTAAAGCGGGAAAAGATGCGGCGAGTTGCCCGAGGAAGTTAACCCTCGGCGGAGTTGGGGCGGTAAAAACCGCTCGAAAGACTCTTTTTTCCCTCTCTCCTCGAGCGCGAAACTTCTCTTCATTCGGTTTGGGGTGGAATCTCTTCAGGGACGTTTCCCGATGGGCCGACTCCCCCCCTCCCCGTTCTCTCTTCTCTTTTTTTTTTCTCTTTTTGTCGCCCCTTACACGCTCGGACGTCGCTTAACGCTATCCGGTCAAGGCTCTCGGTCTATCTCTTTCCCGCTCATATAGGTATAAACGTGGAGGACGCGAAACGAAAGGCAGACGCGAGCGAGCGAGCGAGCAAGTCAATCTCGCATGGGAAATCTCAGATCGGGATCTGTTTACCTGGCACTTGAAGTCCCCCGGTGACGGCCGATGATAAGATTTCTCTACTGCGGCATTGCCCTCCCCTTTTACGTTACTGCCGTTGCACATCCACCCCTCTCTCTCTCTCGCTCTCTCCGCCTGTTTATATATAACGTTGGACGCGTTAACTACCCCTCGGATTGGAAGGAGACCACTCTCTTCGTCCTGCCGTATGTGTTCTCGGATGCGTCTGTGTACACCGGACAATCTGGACACTCCAGTCTAGTGTACAACGCAGTACATATGTATACAGAGCAGCCGTTCGAGTTCTACCGCTCGCCGTGTTTCAGGGATTTCGAGGAGATCGACGTGTAATCTGGAAAGAGGAATCCCCCTTTTTCGCGCTCCTTCCTGGCTTCAATTTTTTATTCCTTCGCGTTTCCTGGCGGGCTAAAAAAAAAAAACGTCATTCTTGTTACGGGAATCATTAGAGCTACTCCGACGCGGGTAAGGTAATTAGTTTGAGTTTCTAAACAGACGAAACGTGAAAGGCGAGCGTGCAGCTCTTTCGTCCATTATAGTAAAATTGTTCAATGTAAATTAAGTTCAGGTAAATATTAGTATCGCAAGAGTAATTTTGAAACAAACTGTAAATGCAGTTCATGCGCTTTGCTGCATTATCGAGGAGATTGCAGCCTGGTATAGACTTTGTAACGGTTAGGTTAAAGCCATTATTGAATACAAACAATACTCAAAGCCGCTCAAAAGCTCAGATGGAGGGTACTTTTCTGACTTTACTTTAATGCACCTGGTGTGGAATAATGTTGGTCTTACTTCCGTTTGAAAAGATAGCCATTTATTATTTTCCACTGCGACGTCTGCGTTTCTTTTATCTAACGTTATATTAATGCTGATTAATATTTTTATTTTCTTTTCATAAAGAATCGATTACGTAAATTAATTTTATAGCACCCCGGGAGCGTTAAATTATCTTCTAACTGAAACAGCTCAGTTACCCGGGCCTTTTTAAAAAGTAAATATTAATTTTCTCGTCTGCCGAGCTGCCCGGGGAAGGAAGAGGAAGTCGAGGGCAGGACGTATAAAAAAAAGCCCCCTCCGACGTATAAAAACGCCCTCGACGTAATTAAAATACAGTAGCAATAAAACTAAGACCATATCGGTGCCGCTGCCATATTCCGGGACAAAGTTTCACGCCTCGCAAAATATATAAGAAAACCAAGCGTTCTCGCATAAATCTCCGACTCTTTTTGTCTTTTACAACGGGCGTTTCGCACAGCGCCGCCGTTCTCTCTCTCTCGGCTCGCTCGGAGCCGAGAGAGGACAGTCGCCGACGACGAGAAGACACCGTATCGCAAGAAAGGGACGCGCAAGAAGCTGCGAGGAACTGGAGAACGCCGGGGAAATAATAATAAAACTCATATCCAAACCCCCCCCCTCCCTTCACACGTGCAGCGCCGCGAGCACGTACTACGAGAAATATTCAATGTACATGCGAATGCGTATAGAAGTATTACGGTTACAAAGCGCCGGGCAAGTGTCGGAGCGCAAAAAATGAAAAAGAGACCGAAATTCTCGCTCCCAGGATTTACGCTGCTGGTGAATTAGAGACTGGACGAAGCATTATAAGGGTATAAACAAAAGATACGCGAGTCCGGTGCTCGTACACGCTTGCTCGGGTATACGGACGAGGTTAAGTAGTATCGAAAATGTACGCACCTTTAATCGGTTCGTTAAAACTTGGCCAGCGAATAAAAACTTCCCGCGAGCGTTTGCCCGAAAAATGTAGATTACCGGGGAGGGGAAAAAGTCGGCGAAGCAAAAAAACTCGCGCAGGCAAACCGGCGTGCAATCAGCGGCCGGGGGGAGCAAGCCGAATTTGCCCGCTCGTTTCGCCGCCGACGACAATGAAGACGTTACGTCGCATAATGATTTCCGGGAGAGCGGGCGGCTGCTGCTCGCCGGCTGGAGCACTTATTTTATGCGATCGGTCCTTCTTTCGAGTGCGGTGTGACCGCACGTATAACTGCCGCGCGCGAAGAGCCACCGCAATTAAATTTTAATTAGAATCGCGCGCGGCGCGCTCCATCGGCTCCGCATTGCTCTCTCTCTCTCTCTCTCTCTCTCTCGCCAACGGCATCGGCAACGGGCTTGTGGTTCCCCCCTGCGTTGTCTGCATTTCTCTCGCGATTTCTCTCGCTCCCTCTCTCGCTTCGGCTTTGCCCCCCGCGAAAATGCGAAATCCGGAGAGAGGAGGCCGAGAAGTGATTTGCTCATCGCGACGCGCGCCGCCTACGTCTTTAATATTTAAGCGCAGTGGCGTTAAGCCAGATACCGACAGTCGGATAGCCCTCTGCGCCCCGACCTCTTCTCCGATCTTTTCGCTCTCTTTGTCGAGCTCTCCGTTAATCTCCGGGAAAAGTGTGTTCAAGGATGAACCGCCCGGTTTCTTCTTTAAATCCGAATAAATCTTTGCTTAATAAACGTGCATATAAAGTGCAGAGAAAAGTGTAAGGATTCGGCAAGTAATTTTTTTTTTACCAAGTCTTGAATATTTTTTATTGCGCATATCACTGTAAAAAATATAGGTGGCGAGAGCTACAAAATTTATTTGTTTTCGTAAAACTCTATGAAACGAGTCCGTGAAAAGATTTATAATAAGAAATGCGTAAAATCTTATAAAAGCAGGTATTAAATAATATAATACGCTAAACTGAATTTCGAACAAATGCTTTGTAGTTAAAATTGCTGAAACTTTGAATAAAATTAGCAAAGTTTATACACGCGGAGAATTCAGTAGTAGTCATTAAATAATAATCGTTGTCCTAAACAGGTTTACCCAAGAAATTAAAGCAAAGCAAAATGAATCCTTTGGAGTCAATCATTACGAAACTTTTAATTACACAGACATAGTTTTTATGTAACATTAAATTCTGGATCGAGTTTATCATCTTGATTACTTAACTTCTGAGAAACCTTTATTAGATTATGCTGTGCATGGAGAGAAAATAGTTAAATTAGGTTCAGCTAAAGTTCAAAGACTCAATCTATTCAAGAAAATTCCTTTAGTTATCCCAAAGTACAACAAAATTATTAAGCGCTACATTGTGGCACTGATATACTAATACAAATCTTTCCAATTATAATTTGTTCTAAAATTTCCAAATAATTACGTAATCACTACAAATTCTAGAGTTTTTGAGCCTACATTAAAATAAAAAATATGCACTAAAAACTAAAATTAATATATATTTATATTTCGAATTGAAGAGTTTAAACTTTTTTTTGGACTATCTAGAAATGCATCCGATTCAAAGCTTCATAGAATACTCCGATATATATTTTTTGCCTTTTCAAGTCTTTAAAGATGCGAATATTTATTTTCTCTTCACTGCCATCCTGCGTCTAAAAATATTTTTAAAAACTACATACGAAAATAGAAAAACCTTGACCTCCTAAAAATAATAATCTACTGCGATTGAAAATAAAATTGCAGTAAATTAATTTTCGTGTTTTAAAGCTTATTGGTAAAAAGCACGAGAAAGTAAATAAACGATAATAAAATAGTGGTAAAAAGTGTTGTCGCAATTATTGGATACTACATAAATTCGAAAAGCAATTATCGTGGCCTAGTTACCGGATGCCGTTACCACTGAATAGTTTATTTGCGTTCTCGCCTCGATTATCGTTCATATTCAAACCTTTGGATTAAATTATAATTTAGAAGGATTTCTTGGCATTGTGACGCTTAATAATAACGTTATTTGAAATTAACAAACGAAAATCTCTATTAGAAATCTAAAGTTCAACTTTTTACTGGACTTTTTAACAAACTTCTATGAGCCAATTTTCATTTTCACCTATAGTCAACGAGAAAAAAAAACATTCCGCAGTGAAAAATAAACTCCCGAAAATGAGCGATCAAAACTGAAACAATTACTAACACTCTTCTAATCTTCTTTCGCAATCCACCGCGAAACCTTCTCGAGTATCCTAAAGCTTTCGCGGGCATTACAAGTAGCGAAAAGCTCGCATACGTCGGAGCGGTAAGCTCGCGTGCACAGGAGAGAGAGTAAACGCGAAGAAAAATAAAGGCGAAGGAAATCTGCATCGGGATAAAAAAAAAAAGAAGGCGGATAAAGGAAGGCGGAAGTAAAAAAGACAAATAAAAGCGAATGGCGAAAAAAAGGGAATCGCGCAGAAAAACAGCGGGGGGTAAAAGAGATATAGGCGAAAATAAAAGCTGCCGAGGAACTAGGTGAGACGACCTAAAATAGCAGTGCGAGTCCTAAACAAGAAATTTTTCCCGAGAATAATCTTTCCCTCTCCTTTGTCCGCTGCACCCCGGGGATAATAACGAGCGCAAAATGTGCCCCCGGAACGAGAAGTAATTCCCCAGCGATTATTTAACGGATTCTCATCGGTAAGCACCGAAGCAGTATTTCAAAAGCCCGATTCGCCACTACCGCCTCCGTCGCCGCGGTTGCATTAAGATTTTCACCACTTGCGCGTCTTTTCTTTCTCTCTCTCTCTCTCTCTCTCTCTCTCTCTCTGTCCCGCTGTCCAACTTTGGCCACTCTTCCTTTTTCGAGGTTTTCTCTAATTAATCGTTCTACTTTATCCTTTTCCTTTTTATCTAGCTTCCTACTTTTTTTATTTTGTTTGGGTTAGGGTCTCTGTCCTAAAGGTTAGTCGTGTAGTATCTTTTATATTATAGGTTTAGCTTGTATTCGATTTTAATTAGTAGCTAATCTCATTTGTGCATCTGCATTGATTTTTTTCTTTGATGAATATATTTTAAGCAGTCAAATTTTATTTACAGAAAATGTATGCAACAGTCTGCAAATGTTAAAACGTACAATAAAAACATTAAATATTTTCTGTAAATGAATTTTTCGAAATTCAAGTTTTTAGAAAATACTCACCACTTTTTATTTATATATGAGAAATTTCAGTTACCGGATAAAATACTGTCTAGCTATTACATGTGCTAGTCTGATGTTTACAATTCATATTCTTCGTAAAATTAAATTATCTTTTGAAGAATTGTAGCGCTTAAGTCGTACATTTTAATTTTAATTTTTAAAATTAGCACCAAGAGAAAAATGCGAATGTTGACAAAGCTGCCTAGACTGTTTATACATTTCACAATTCTCACGGTTCCCTTAATCGTCTAGTCTTAATCTGTAATTAAATTTCGGTTTAAATTCAACTCTAGATTTAAGCTTGCACTTATTTCCCTAGGCTCTTAGTACCGCTGAAATTAAACTTCTAAAAAAAATACCACTCATTTCTTTAGTCTTTATGACAAATTGCTTTTTCAAGAATATTTAATAGTTTCTCTTTTAATTCCGTTTACGCACGTCGCTTTAATATTTGCACAATTTTCTTCCTGTCTTTCGCAACTTGAAAATTAATAAACCACTTCACCCCCCGAGAAAATCGTCCCATTAAGAGCATCGCAATAGCAGTAGATTTAATACGAGAAGTTTCATTCGCCATAAAGAATGTCTGCTCCGTCGAAATCACCCTTAATTTTCGTTGGCACCTCACGAGTCGTCGGTATAACGTTTACTACTACCACTTCTTTCTTTCTCCTCCTTCCCAATCGGACTCTGCATTCTCTCACTTCCTTCGCACCCTAATTTTCTCCTCAATCATTTCTTTATCTGTCTCTCACACCATTCTCGCGCTCAACTTTTTCTCCTTAGTGCTCCACCTCCTCTCGTCGCCTCCTCATTTTTTTCGCCACCCCCTTCTGCCTGCCGCGGAAAACTCGCTTTATATATAAAGAGAGAAGAAAAGAGCGAGGAGCAGGGAGTACCTAAGTGAGAGAGAGAGAGAGAGAGAGAGAGAAAGAGAGAGAAAGAAGGACAGTCGAGGACGCAATTTGAATATCGCTTCTACGGATTTAATACCTGAAAAAGTTTCCTACTTCCGTTCCGCTTCTTCTTACTCTTACCCTCTCGCTCTCCTTCAGTCCTCCCTGCATTCTCGTACTCTTGCACTGGATTTCCGTACCAGCTGGCTCAGCCAAGGATAGATTATATGTATATATATACAAATCCGCGGAGGACATTCTTTCAGCGGGCCGGATTCTATATTTTCCCTCCTCCTCTCGGTCTTTATGAATATCTTAACTCGTTTCCGTCTTTCTTTCATCTTGTTTCTTTATTTTTCCCATGCTATATATAAATAATTACGCGCACCTGCAGTTTCGCGATACCGTCCCGCGCGAATCCGCAGACGCTCCATTGTCCTTTTGCTTTGTTTCTCTTCATTTCTCTCGCTCGCGACGCTCCATAAAAGGCGGAGAAATAAAGAAGAGGTGAGCTCGGAGTAACAAACGCGTTTAAAAAAAAGGGGGGGGGGGCAAGCAGAGAAACATTGAAGTTTCGATGCGGAGGCGAAAGCAAAGGCGAGAGGGACGGATTTCTTTTGTGCAGTGGGGCGTCGACTCGAAAGATGCATTTCATTAGCGGCGAAGGAGTTTTCGAGCGAATGCCTCCGAAATCGTTTAGCCTCTCTCTCTCTCCTCCCCCGTTATATTTCGCCTTATTTTTTTCTCGTTCTTCCTCCTTTCCGCCGGCCGCCTTGTAATGGAGAGCGGCGTCGTTTCATAAAGACGCGGGAGCGAGAAAGAAATGCTCTGTTATACTCGGCGCGGTCGCATTTACCTCAATCGCGAGGCGCTCCTCCGGGGGGTTTTGTGCGAGCAAGAAGCCGCGCGCTACTCCGGGATGTAAACAAGATTTTCTCGGACCGTAAACGATTCACATTTAAAGCAGCGGAGCAGGAGCAGCAACAGCCGGTGCTTGTATACGCGCGGTTCTGTAGGACCCTTGAAGAATTCCGCCGGCTGGATCGTAGCTATCAATTTAATGACTGCCCCCTTTTCGAATTTTTGCTTTCAATTAAAGTCGAGGGTTTGCGGATAACCTTAAAGGGAGATTTTGTTTCGGATTGTTTGCATTGCTCGTTGATCGTGGTTACCCATTTATTTGGGCGGATAAAGGGCTCATTATAATTTTATAGTGGCATTAATTTTTGAAAAGGTAAATATTTTGCAGGCACGGAATTCGCAAGTCGCTCGTGAATTTTAATTCGAAATTGCGCTTAAAAAATTTATTTAGAAATTCATTTTCCACTTGAAGGTCTTGGAAATTTATTTTACTTTTAATGAATTAAAGTTTCATCAATGTTGTAATATTTCAGAGAAATTCAAATTATTATAAATAGAATAAAATTTATTCCATGAAAGAAAATTTTCACTGAAAATGACATTTGATTAATTAATCACGTACTTAAGAATAATTATTCATATCAATTTTTTTCAATATTCAACAGTACAATTTATGCGCAAAAAGTCTTTTTAGTACGATAAAATATGAAATAAGGATTAATTAAAGACTCTCATTAGTTATGTACAATATACGTACGTTTCCCTTTGCTTAAAATAAAACTCTATTTTCCCCGTGCGTGAAGCTATAACGTTGGCGAAATAAAATTTTAATGCTCTTATATTATAAATTCAGTTATGAAGTGCCTTCGAAGGATGCAATAAAAAAAAACTATGAAATTCGCGTAATTAAATTCTTACACAGAAAATGCTATATAACGTAGGTTGCACTTTTCTGCGTTAATTTGTAAAATGAATAATTTTATGCAGCTTATCCGCATCGTTTTTAAAACATCATTGATATTCCGAATGCCATCATATTAACGATAAGAAGAACGAAACATCGCATTATATAACACCCTATACCCGTTCAGATTTAGAATCATCATTTATGAGACTAACAGATAAGATTCCCGGTTAACAAAAAATAATTTTTTACTACTACTACGTCTCGACTCTCGATTTGTTATAAAAAAGAAAGACACACCCACCGGAGCAGTAACTTAAATCGTCCCTTCTGATTTGTGCCCCGATAAATTAAATTTCTTAAGCTCTCCGGGCGAAAGCGTAAAAAATGTTCCCCCAATTAATCCGGGGTCAATCGCGCTGATAAAAATAACACTTCTTCTCCCCTCTGTCCACGAAAGCAAAAGAGCGTTAACCAGGAAAAATAAAAGGTCACAAGTTTTTCTATTCCCACTCGGTCTCTTTCGCTCTTGCCCTGGACCCGGAGAAGTGTAGTATCGTTCGAATCAAGGCGTAATTGTCCTAAGCAGCCCCCTCGATTCCGCTTGGAATCGCCGGCTTGTCTGAACCAGCGAAAAGCGCATTTCCTCCTTGGCCCCAGCATGTGTATATATATCGCCGCAACCACTTTTCCTCTCTTGTCCTTTTTCTCTCCCTCTCCCTCTCGCTCTTACCTTCCAGCCATTTCTCCGTCCTCTACGCTCTCGATTCCGCATTTCTCCCCGCAGTTGCCTTCCCTTTTTTGCTTCTTTCACCGCTTCAGTGTTTCTGCTTATAGGATGTATCTGATTTCCTGGTATTGCGTTTAATTAGTTACACGGAGTTGCGACTGCTAAAGTAAAAAAAAAACGTTGAAAAAACGCTGCCAAATTGCTTTGGCACTAGGCTTTTTCAAAGAGATCGCTATAAAAAATTATGTATATTAAGGAGGGTCCTTAGGGTCAAGTTGCGGGGGGAACCGCGGAGAAATCATTGGTTTTGAGTCTTGTGCAAGTAGCGTAGCTGACAATTTCAACTTACTATCTGTCGTAAAAACATTAGCTCGCGACGCGACCGCACGGAAAATAAAAATTACTTTATTTTCAATCTGCCAGTGTGAAGACTAATATTAAACAAATAAAAAATAATAACAAATAGCATTCCTGAATACTATCAGATACATGCTGTGTATGCAAAATTTAATAAAAATAAATTAAATAAAAATTAAAACAAACTAAATTTTAATACCGGCGGGGTTTACCGGACAAAAAAGTTACTTTTTTTAAGTTTTAAATTTTTCCAAAAAAATTTTTTTTTTTTTTTTTTAATTTTTTTCTCTGTGCTAAACTATTTTTTTACTATTTCTGTGCACGATTTGAAATGCACGATCATCTACCCAACTTTCTAACACCAAATGTGG
>UCOM01002497.1:0-25664 GCA_900474385.1 Ormyrus pomaceus | reverse complement strand
AGAATCTTTGTTATATTAGCTAATGAGTAACCACTTTTATTCGAATAAATTATCAAGCATGGACGTAGATGGCGATCGGATCGTGTTGATAATGTGTTAATTAATTTATAAGAACCACTGCAGCGTTCTGTATCGAAAATAATGTTTAGAGAAGCTGAATTAGAATTTTTAAATACTGGCAAAGATATCAATCGAGTGCCGTTTAAATAAGTTCGATTATATTCGAAAATTAGGCTAGGAATTTCTTGAATTACTTTTCTGATGATGGAATTTTCTTTATTTGCATATTCTAAGTTGATATTACCATATTTAAAAAACAATACTTGGTATAATTTCGACTTTTGAGTTATTTCGTTCTTCAAGATATTCAACCAATTAGCATTAGTTGGATTAAAAAGCAACACCAATCCAGTAGTTAATATGTATGTTATACTTTTCATTATTATTTTTGATTCCGAGTTTTACATTTCGTGAGTAACACTAAACTTTTATTCTGTTTACTGTAACTTGCTTTTTAAAATATTTTTTTTAAATAGTGCGAAGGTCGTATTGACTTTTACAAAATTTCCCTCTAAATTTAAAATTTTTCTCGTTAATATCATACACAGAGAAAAATGTTTGAGTATTGACTTTTTTAATAGAAAAATTACTATACTATATATTAACGGAGGGGTCAACTGGAATTCTATTAATTTTATACCTTTCAGTACAGCAAGCTTAAATTTTAACAAAAGTAAAGTGATAATTCAGGATGAAAAAAATTTGTTCTCTCATTTATCTGCATTACGAACATATTTTATTTTATATTCGGATTTTTTTTTTAAATCTTAATTTAATTTAGAAACATATATTCAGAATTAAACGTTTTAATAAGGCATGCCTCTTTCCAAGCGAGATCCTTAAAGAACTGTAGGAGCCTCTTTTAGCATCGAGTAACGTACTTCTTCGCGAAGTCACAGTAAGGTGTATACCTAAGGTTAGTTTGATAAAAAATGTATAAGCCTAATTTCAATAGGCTGATAATGAATCAAAATACGAACGAATAACTTACGTGAACTTGATGGCATCATCCAACTGACAGCTTCATTTAGTGCTCATTGATTGCCATGCTCAAGAATTTCACTGTAAGTATATTGTCTAGCTACATGATCTCGTTCATTTAATTCAAAATACGTTATTGCTATATCATCACTTATATTATCAATTATTATAGACTCGTTCAGGCAAATGAACAAATAAACGGATAATACTGTGACTTTTATTTTGTTATGGTTTGCTTTATTTACGGTAATATGGTTCAACAGGACTGAAATACCGAATCTCTAAATAATTACGAATTTCATCATGATTTATTGCCCTTTCATTATTTGTTTTTTGAACCATTATATTTGCAGCATTATAACCTTTATATGTATACGTACTTATAAGTACAAAATATACAAATATTTTACTGTCCGAACGCTAGACACTGTAGCATATACTTCAACATTAATATGACAATTTAAAATACGTAATAATCCAGGACAATGTGATGGTACCACAAACCGATTATCTACAATTTTATTACGACGTACAATTGTTTTTCCATCATTCCTTCGTCTATAAAAAGGATATCCGCCAGAAGACACTATAGTTACACACAAATATTTAAATACCGGTGTCTTTGATTCAAACGCGCGCGAGCAAAGTACGATATTATAAATATCAGCAGGTGTAGATGATTTCACGGGATGCGGTATAAAAAGCTGTGAGCAGTGATGCCGCTGGAAAAATTGCGTCTAGGGTCCCCAAATTATTTCATTGTGTCAACTGCTCCAAGTTGCAAACTTCAGAGTGAAATAAAAGTAGGAAGTATATCTATATATTGAATGAAATAATTTGGGGACCCTAGACGCAATTTTTCCAGCGACATCACTGGCTGTGAGGAAGCAATTCTCAATTGTAGCTGTGTGGCAAACTTCAGGGTCCTAAAGCTTCGGACAGGAGAAGAAGGAGAAGAAGAGAAGAAAACGTAATTTTGAGCATTTTCGAATTACGCACTCGTGTATTACGATTTGAATAGCTTTTTTACCGATATTTTTTTTTTAGAAATCATAGTTTAACTATAAATATGCTGATATGCCAAAAATAGCTTAAAAACAATATTTCTAAGCATTATTTTTTTGATAATGAAAAATGCGAAATAAATAGTGGTACGGGTGCCGCGTCGTCTGCTTCTCAAACTCACCTCCGCGGCACTATCGTGCCACTGGATACCTGGAGAGGATTGAAATACATTTTTTCATACTTTCTGCAAATATATGTGTTACTGAGAGTATCAAAATTATTTTTAATCAATTTTAGGCCTTATGTCTAATTTGGGTACCTTCTTTGGGTACCTTCCCTTAATAAAAAATTCCGGGACACCACAGTAAAATAATTAATTAACCTCGATCGTTAAACATTCAATCAAACAGCCGCGCAACAATCACAAACCAAATACCGATTCCCCCACTCGATCATCGCGAAGCGCCGCCAATAAAGCGTCCCAGTCGGGCCGCCGAGTTCCAAGCCCTCGCCGCCGCTGTACGAACTAAACTTTTTCAAGCGACGAACGGATTATCCGCTCGCGAGCTATCTCGACTTCACACACGGCTAAATATGGCGGCGAGCCACTCATGAGGCGCCGACGTCGTCCACCCACTGCCTTTTATCAGGCGGAGGAAAGTGGTTAGAACGGAGGCTGTTTGCCTGGACGACGATAGTTACCGCTTCGCTGCGCGCTTTGTTTTCGCGATCGGTACGAACTTACTGGGCCCAGCTGGACTTTTTGTTTAAGAGTAATTGATGGAGCGGGTGGGTGAGTGCCTTTTTCGGGGATTTAAGTGAGGAAAGTCGTGTTGATAGGTTGTAAGGCTTCTATACGGTTATTGATTTATACATTTTCAATATACTGTTGGAGATAAGAACGCCAACAAATATTGATCTTATATATGTCTTTATATGTTTTCAAAAACTATTTAAGCTTTATATTTTTTTTTTTTAGATTTTTCTAATAATCTAATATTTTCTTCTGTTAATATTATTTTCCCACAAATAATTTAATCAATAAAGCAATAGAGCACGAAGAGATGCGTTTTTTTAAAATTGTATAAAATTTAAAAATAACGTGACGATACATTTAGACGTTGTCGTGTTCTATAGGTACTATTTTATTTTAAATCACAAATTTTTCTTCAATGAACGCTGACGCATCAATAAATAATGATTTAGACGTATCAGTGCAAATTATATTGGTTGAATTTTCCGTATAAGCCCTGTCATGAAAATTTTATTAAGTTCTCATATTTGTTACTATAGGTTCGATCAATGGCATGCAATTAAGGTTTAAAGCAATTTCTACATTTTGGATCGAACATTATTGAATAATTATCTAACATATACGGTTTTTGAAAAATCAATTCTCTTTCATTCAACTAATTTTTTTCATTCGCTTTACGAATCAAACTTCGATCACAATCCGAAGAGCGTACATTTCCCCCTAGAAAATTCACGAAGCAAGCAGCAAAAGCAAACTCGCTCCTCGCGCAACAATCACTCGTCGCAGAAAGGCTCGGGGTCGAACATCGAATCCGCTCGGCGCAGTCAGCCGTCACGGAAGAAACCGGCGGCGTTTGCCTGTTTACTTTGAGGTGTCGCGCTTTATTTGCTAATTAAACTGACGCGGTCGCCCCTCGCGCGAAAGAGAGAGAGAGAGAGGAACAATTGCCCGCGCCGTTCGCTCGCTCCATTAGCGGCACGCGACGCGCCGAGTTTTTGGGTAGCTAGTCGTCGCGTTTGTTTATGCTCGCGCTTTGTTCCCCGGGCACAATGGGCCAAAAGCATTTTAACGCATTGGCCGTATTGTTCTTTCGTCTTTCTGGCCTTTGTGGATCTCGCGGCGGTGCGCTTTTTAGAAAGAGAAAAGGGCTGATTAGGAGATGATTGCGGAAAACTATTTTAACGTTTAAAACAGCGTTTGAGAAACAAAAAGAAGCTTCGTCGGATGGGAAGATTTTCTTCGCGGGAAGTTAAATCAGTTTAGCTTATCTTCAAAGCTAAGTAGACGATAACGAGATACTCATCTGAACCTTATGCATACAAATCCTCGATACCGGAATCAGACGGGATCGAAACAATTTCCGCGGCGATCGCTAATAAATTCTCATCGGTTCGCCAGGCATGGACAACTGCCAAGCAGCAATCGCTGTAGAACAGCGCCTCGCCTATATACTTGAGGCGCGGACGAGCCACCACTCGACCGCGAGTGCGCTCGATTGAGCAGTGCGCGCGCGCCTCGATAAAAATCGACTGTTTATTAATCGACGACGATTTCGCGCGAGCCAAAAAACGAAAGCCCGCGAGAAATTGGCTCTCTCGGTATATATATCGTCGGCGAGCGGGGCGGCACTACTTTCAGCCTCGTAAACGCCTCGTAAAGCCAAAAGCGCCGAGAGGGTTATCGATTTTATCCGCGACGGGGAAAAGGGAGTCGCGCGCGGGGCTCGAGGAGGCGGCGCGTCTGGGACGCCGAAAAGGTGGCGGTGACAGGTGGATCTTGAAAAATAAAGGGACGGATAGAAAGGGATGTGTTCTCTAAAGCGGCGGGGTTGACTTCGTTTAAGCGGTTTCCGTTGGAGTGAAATTTAAGATTCGCCATTTAAAATTATTCTTCTTAAAACTTGTGATGATTGTTCTGTCGTGCGTCGTGAATAGAATAGTCATTTATTGTAAATTGCAATATTTACAAAGATTCACAAAACAAAAAACGTGTATATAAATGTATAAAAGTTTTTTCTTTTAGAAAATAGTAATACTTAATAAAATACAATACAAGATAACGAAATTTCAGCCATTTTAAAATAACAGCATAGTATTGCACTTGATTGATATCACAGTCATATGTTGATAATTAATACTGAAAAGTAAGTCATGAATTTAAGAGTGATATCACAGTAGGTTAAATTAAAATGACTATAATACAATAAAAAAGATATATCAGACTATTCACATCGAGACTGATAAAATAGACTAATAATAATAATTAAAAATAAAACAACGCACTTGCACACACCAATTTTTATTAAAAAAATGTTTGCCTCGCAACAATTTAATATTACATTTCTTTTTTAATCTTTTTTATTCATAAAATAATTCCACTGTTTTACCAAAAATTTTAGTTCCACATTAAGAAACTGTAATCCACCCGCAGTAAAAAATTCTTCCAAACAATTCCACCGACACCGAAGGAAAAACCTTCTCCAGCGTCCGTCTTCAGAAAAACGCGAAAGCCCCGCGGAAACAGTGTGACGCGCGCACAGCCGACGATCTCGCCGATAATTATTTTCCTTCCCGCGCTCTCGTCGAGAGCGCGCTCGAATGTGCTACACGCTCTCGCCGAACGAGGCGAGAGAGAAAAAAAGCTGCGAGAGAGCAGTGCAGAGAGAAACGACGCGGTGGCGGGAGAGGAAGGCGTCGCGTCGATGTTTAGCTCGCGCTTGCGGACAATAAGCATCGGGCTGCGCTCGAGCTAAAAAGCCTCGGCGCGCGCCAATTAGGAGTCCATTAGCAAGACCTGCCGAGTTTCCTCTCAATACCCGAGGCTTCCTTGTACTTTGTCTCTCTCTCTTTCTCTACCGCGTCGCATCTCTCCTGGCGGCCTCGCCGCTGAAAAGCTGCCGCTTCCCTTCTCCGGGGGGGAGAAACTCGATAGATAAAGGGGCCGGTTTAGGGAAAAGGCTGTTTGCGCGAAGTCGATCGTTTTTTCGCTCTTTTTCATTGTCGCTTGTTATCGATTTTTTTTTTTTATCGAGAGGCGATTTATTATTGGTATGTAATGGTGGAAAATTTTTAATGGGCAGTTTTCAGGGACGACTTGGTCGAGAAGCTGCTGGTAAGTGTGCCATTTAGGATTGAGTCTGGGTTTAATCGATTCTTTAGAGGAGAGAAATCGGAATGATTAATAAAGGCAATTATTGATAATATAATAATGGATTAGTTACGCTCGAGGTAGACTTTTAAACCATTGATTCGCTCTGATTGAATACTCACCGCAATCCATTAATGCTACTGATTTTAATTAAATCTGCACCCGTTGAGCAAAATAATTTAAAATCTCGCAATGTAAAAACAATAACCACGTCGAGAAAAAAAACCCAGATTTTCAGATAAACTTTTACCTCCCGCGCTCGAAAAGAGCGCCTTCCTAATAAAATCAACGGGAACGGCCGAAAAAAGAAAAAGCAATAAAATTCGCCACTGTCGAGCCAAGCGTTGATACTTGGAATTTTCTCGTTGCGCCCGAAAAAACATCCGAGGCAGAGAAAACGCGGGGCGCGTATTTTTATGGATATCGGGGTGATTTTTCCCATTTCCATTTAATGCGCGCCGTGCCGAGCATTGTTGTCGCCTAGTCGAGCGGCGCAGGCAGGCAAAAAATATCGACGCAAGCTCTCATTTTTCTTGCGATCCATGAAATCTTGAGCAGCAGCGGGACTGAGTGTATAAATGGATATGTAAACTAATGGATCGATGATATCGATTGCGCTCCGAGTGACATATATTTAACGCGCATTAATTTCTGGAAAGGGAATGCGATTTAACTACGTAATGCCGATGGAAAGTGTAGATTATAATCACTTGCGATTCATGGGGTAATTATAATCTTAAATTTGAAATAAAAATAGGAGGCTTTTTGCAGAATTTGAAATTGGGTTTGACAATTTCAATTTACCCTAGAAAAGAGTTCAAAGCGATAATCTGTTCCTTCGGCATTTTATTTGGCTCGCTTTTATCAAATTACGTCATCCAGCCGTGCTTGCGATTTTCTATTCTACTCCGTCTAACGACTTTTTGGTAGTTTTTTTTTCTTATTTTATTTTTTATTTTTCAACGGAAAACAAACAGCGAAAGTTTCGCCAGCTTCTCTGATAATTTATAGTCAATACGAAACTATTGATATTTGCTTTACGGGTCGAGTAAACATTTATCCCCCAGTATTCTAAAAATGGGCAACGAAAACAATTCCACTTTCTCGCAGAGAAAAAGTACACACATCTCAATAATTATTCCCGCGTACAAAAAAAAAAAAAAACTCTCTGTCTCATTCACACAGACGCAGGTACAAATTCAGCTGGAAATGGCGTCCTCTCCTCGAGGAAGGTCTCTTGAATTCGGGCTTGCGCACGCAGCCTCGAGTGCAGCTAATTACTGGTTTTGCGATCGAGCTGGCCAGGAGCCCGATTTCACTTTTTTATTTTGCCCCCTTAGAAACTCCGACTCTCTCTCTCTCTCTCTCTTTTCTCGAGAGGAGGACTTGCGGACGAGAGAGTCTTCCTTCTTTCGGCGCCACTCGAGTCGAACGCTACTAGCGGATCATCTCGACTACCGCTGGAGAGTCGGCCCTCTTTATTCGATCGGAGGAGAGACGCGGCTCTGAGTGCTTTCCCTCTTTTTTCAATGTCGGATCGCTGCGAGCTCGAGAGGTCGCCAGATGGAAATCTTAGCTTCTCCGCGCGCTACCCCGACGTTTCCTGCTGCTTAAGGGGGCTTTTTCGGTCTCGATGTCGACGCGGCTTTTCCGCGGGCTCGCGAGTGGCGGATCGCGACCGAGATAAAATTATCGTTCGACAACAGAATTAAACGGATAACCCAGATTTTCGCGAAATTCGACGCATCGATCTGCGTTATACCGAGAACCGTAAAACGAAAAAGCAGCACCAGCCGCAGCCTCCGAAAGCACACAATGCCCGGCTACTTATGCAGCTCCCACGCTTATTTCGCTGATCAATATTTGCGCGGCACGTGCATAACGGACAAGTCCACTCGACGGGCAGCAACAATAATACCTGCGCTTCGACGCAGCGAAACAATGGCCGCTGCGGCGGCACACAGCATCCCTTCGAAGCCGCTGGTGCACTTAGACAAAGTGCTACTCCGAGAGGCGGATACACAGCATTTCGGGCCCGGGCCATCGACTTCGATTAGGATGCGGTTTGTCGCGGCTGCTGCGCGCAACTTTCTCGCGCTCCTACCCTATTCCCTTTGGTGGCCCTCGGCGGCGCCCCCGTTAGCTTTGTTGTCCGTTTGCGTTTGCCGCTTTTCCGCAGGCTCTCTCTCTCTCTCTCTCTCTCTCTCCTCTCCGTACACGCTGCCCCGGCCCTCCCGCGAGTCTCTATTTTTGATGAGGTCAGAGAGGCGGAATTGGATGTACGCGCGCGCGAGCGGGACTCGATCCGGGCGGAGTGTGTTTTGGGGGCTGTTTGCGGAGAGTGCCGAATCTTCGGGAGTGGCAATCATATCGTTTTTGAGAGTTATTCGTGGAAATGCAGTTTGAGATTTAGTATTAAGAGCAATTTAAAATATATGGACGGATATATAGCTTTTATTAAAAAAAAAAAAACGTGATTCGTTCATGTGACTCGTAAAATATCAAAAATAGCTCGCTTTCCAGAGAAAGAAAAGGCATTTCCGCAGTGGTTATGAAATCATTCCGATATAATAAAAGAAATATGGTGCAACAGCAGAGTAAGCACAAAACAACGCAAGAACGCACAAACAACAGATCTGCTTTAATAAATAAAACACGAAATACATTAAACTTATTTCCGAACGCACCAAAACAATCCAATCGGCAAAAGCTTCTTTTCCGTTTTGCAAATTCCAGCACCGGCGGCCACCTCTCCTCGAAACAAAAAAGCGAAAAGCTCCCCAAGGGCCCCTCCGCTCAATCATTCATCCATCCGGGCAGCGCTGAATTAATCAGCGCCCGGCCGGGCAGCAGGGAGAGTTCGAACTCCGGTCAGTCGTCCCGTTCTCCCTTGAGGATGCGCAGAAGCTCGTCCCGCTGCTCGCGCACAATCTCGGTCTCGCGCTCCAGCCTCCGGAGCCGGCCGAGGATCTCCTTCCTTCGGCGCTCCAGCCGCTCCAACTCCTCGGCCCGACGGCGCTCCTCCTTCCGCGAATTTATCTGGGAGCGCCAAGTCTCCAAGCCCACCAGTGCCACCAGGAGCGCGAAAATTACCACCTGGAATCGATATATTGCACGCGTGACAGTCGGCGGATACTGTGCGATACAGCTGGTTTATATAAATATTAACCCTTTCATTCTTGTTCATATCGAGGAAGCGGGATTTAAATTGATCGCAAAGTTTGATTCAACTTCGGTTACTCGACCCCATCGTATAGTGGCGAGAACGTAGGTTAATCAAACGCGAGCACGTGCGCCCGCAAGTCAAACAGAAGCCGATTGTCAATAAAAACGAGATACCCTAACCTCAATCATCAGCTGCAAGCCGATCTCGACCGCCTCCTCCTCCGTGATGGCCGGGGGAAGTTTCAATTTCTCCTTGTCCCAAGTTTTCACGTACGACATCATCCGCACGCCGACTTCGATTTTGTGGTAGGCGTGCCCGGGCATCGCCAGGCAGTACCTTCGAAATTTCGGATGTCGCGCCGCGACTTTCAGTATCTTCTCGGAGATCGGCTTCAGCAGCTGCCGGTAGAGCTGAGCCAGGAGAGCGGCTCCCGGGAAATATCTGGGTATCGCCATTTCTTTCTCGACCGGCGATCGACGGATGCATGGTCCAGGTTAGTTTGGTTTACGATCCGAATGGCAGAAGTATAAGGAATGTGAAATTTCGAACGAAACCCGAAAAATTTGCGGTGCGCATTGTTTTTCATCTCTTTGAAATCGCATTGTTTTCTCGTAGCTCGGGGTGCACTTAAAGTAAAATTTGTTCGGATTATCGGCAATTTCGCCGGTAGCTATCTACATTACTCCGATTGATTGAAGCATCGAGAAATTAAAGTCTCAATAACCGAGGAGGCGCAAAAAAAGTGTAAGCAAAGGAAGCGGCCGAATGGCTCCGGGACAAAAAGCAACAGAGAATCAGTCTGCCGCGTCGAAAAGCAGCCTTTTTGTGTTCCGTCTCGCTTAAGCGCGCCAATTTAACTCGCACATCAGAGGTTAACCTATATCGATCGCCTGGGAACGAAAAGTCAATCTGCCTGTTGCCAGCGTAAAGCTCCGGCAAACAGAATTTAGTTTCTCTGCTCTTCCGCCTTTTCCTTCTTTTTCGCTGCCTCGCATATGTACCCAACTTATACTCGACTCCCTTTTCCTCTGCCGCTCGAACTGACGCATCTTGTTTTTCGCCTACGAAAATACGCAAATATTGGGCGCGAGTAAAACTGGTTTTAATCAGTATCTACAGGTACTTTGATGGTATTGACTTTAAATTAATCGTAGAAATAAACCAGGAGTTGAAGCAACTTTTTACTCGTGCAATCTGATACTCCTGAACTGCTTTCCTTCAACTTTCATCGACTTTCTATCGAGAGCTCATAAAATAAACTTATCTTCCCCGTCACCGAATCCTCGAATAAAGCCGTCAAAAAGAAAATTCGTCGCGAACCGGCGAAAATACCCCCGCAGGAAAACAATCTCAACTCGTCAAAAAAGCGCTCTCGAACCTCAAACCCCAAAGACAACACGTCCAAGTGGCAGGGGATAGAAAAAAGCTGCGGCGCTCGCCGGATGCAAATAGCGCATCGGGGTACCTCCCTCGAGATTCACCTGAGCGCGTGCACATGCTCTCTCTCTCTCTGACGTCAAAGGTGGCGCACCTCGATTTCGTGGAAAGCGCATATTTTTTCACTCCGTCCCCCCGACGTCGGATCTTTTGATCAACCCCCCTTGGTTTTACGTCCGCGCGGAGAGAGCCCCGTAGTCGCATTCTATTTTCGACGGGTGCATTATTACGTCGGGCGCGCGGGTAGTAGGCTCGATAAATCGATGGGGATTATTAGGCGCGAGTGCGATTTTTTTTCCTCTCGATCCTTAAATAGAAGCGCAGTCGGGCGAAACCGGGCTTTATTTATAGAGGGATTGACGGGAGGGTTAATTTTGTTCAGCGACGGCGGGGTTTCTCGTGGGGTATTTCGGCGACGAGAGCAATATTGATTTTTCGATTTTACGTCGTTTTCTCGAATTCGCGGAACCGCGGAATGATAGGCGCGAATTGAATTTGCGACGTACATTTTGAAGGATGCTGTTTTAGCCTCGGAAAGCGCTTATTTCGAATTCGTAAAATTTAGTGTGTGAAACTTGTGTTTTATTGATTTGCTTTTGGATTTTTTGGATTTTTTCTTAAATTTACTCAGGGTTTGAAGTAATATTTAATAATTATTTAAGTTATTTTCTGAACTTTAATTCTAATGTACATAATTTATGTAGCTTCAAATATACATATATGGTATAGTAGAATGGAGCAGAAATACGGCAACATTCTCCTGTGTCTCAAAGAGAGATCAAACGCGAGATCTCACCTTCTATCGAAGGAATACAGAGTCGTAAAGCGTCTTTGACTCTGACATTTGGAACATTTATAGTTCATCAAACCTTTACGCGAAATCTCTGTACAGTTTCCAAAGGAAACGTATTATACTTTGATAGAATTTCTCGCACCGGAATTCACAGTTAACTCATGGAGAAACTCTCGTTATCTTTGCTTCAAAGGGTTTAATAAAAAACTGTTTCGCGGAAATTTAACGATATTTTAAAAAAGGTTCAGGTTTCAAAATGTATAAACTTTCAAACAAGTCCTTCACGCGCATGGATAAACCCCATAGAGTTGAGCGGGGAGAGAGCCTTTGAAAGAGAGCTCCCGGCAAAGTACTGGCCAGTCGATTTTCCTTCGTGCCCTTTGCAACAAAAGCCTGGCAGAGTTCGATTCAATTTCAGGACTATGCAGTATCGTGTGTTACAGTACTACTGCAGTTTCCGCGCTCGAAATGTCAATTGGCTTTCGTTAATCTCGGCCGTTACTCGTTGCTTGATGCCCGATATCGGTAAATAAAGGGTTATTGGGGAAAATAGGAAAGAAGAGAGGCAGAGAGGAAGAGGAATCGCTTTGTTTGAAGACAAATACACTCAGTAGTCTCAATTACTTAGTCAATTTTCGGAATGCTTGAATAGGTTTTTCGTATACTTTGTTTTGCACGTTAAACTTCCAAGTTTCTTCGTTTTTAATGAAAACAAAATTAATTCTTTAATTAACGTCAAATATCAAATAAAACCCATTAAGCTAATATTTTTCCGATGTTAATCAATTAGTTGATAGCGACTACGTATATTATTTCAGTATAATCAGTATAGTTATATCTGGGCACCACAAACGATATTTATCAAATTATTCAAATGTATCAATCAGCGTTTGTGGTCGCATTAACCATCCAATCTATTCATCGAAATTACGCACCACTCGATTTACTTGTTCATTTAGAGCAGCTATTTACTTTTTTATTACAAAAGAACACATCTGCATTTCATGAAGCTCGAAGTTTAAAAAAAAAAAAATCTCACTTCCTTCGGCAGCTTCCCCGAGCCTGGAAAAGTGTCCCCGACAGTCAGTCGATCAGCTCGAAAATCCGCGCTATACATTAAAAATGCCCGTCGCTATTAACGCCCCAAAAAGCTCGCCTACACGTACGAATATCCCGAGCTCGCGTTTCCGCGAATCCCGGAGAGAGAGAGAAGGATCGACTCTGAATTAATAACTCGCGCGCAGCGCCGACCTGGAAAATCGCGGCCATACGTGTGTGCGCACTTCTGACGCACGCACCGCCACGTGTTGCTGCGCGCGCGGCGCCGTTGTTTGCGCCGCGACTTGCGCGCGCTCGCGCGATCGTCATCGCGACGGGCTCATTTAAATTTTCATCGCTGCACGGCGATCGATGCCGGGTCGCGCGCGCGCGCGCGCTTTTTCGCAAGAGAGAGCCACAACGAATGTTTCGTGCTCGTTTTCCCCCTCGTATTCGGGCCATCCGGCGGTGTGCTGAAAGTAAAAATGGGATCGGCTGCCCTTTTTTTGCGGCTTTTTAGTCGAATCAGGGCGCGCACGTGTGCGCCTCGAAAGCTGGGCTGGACGGATGAGAAATCGGCGGATATTAGCTGGGGTTTACAAGCGAATTTCTGATTTTTTTCGGTAACGTGAAAATACTTGGCGAAAAAAGGATTCGTGTCATCGTTCGTATGTTGAGCACCGATATTTTTGAATTTAATATTTATTTATTTACCAGAATTTAATACATGTTTACAATTTAACTAGACATATTTATATGTCTGAAACAACTAACATCCTAAAGAGATAGTCATAACTACCATTTATAAGCCTCTATTTTATAAAAACGTTGATTAACGTTTACTATATTACGGTAACATAAAAAAAATTTTAAAACACGAATAAAAGATGTTTATTATATCTCTAATAACACAAACTCTAACCAGAAGCTGCATTCCTTCCTCCCCATCCGTTTCACCCGATATCGTTCCTCCGCAGAGTCCTCTTCCGCAGCAGAACGGCAGGGTATCAGTTGTCCAGCGGCGGCGGGGTTGCAGGATCGAAAATCGCGATACGTCGATTATAATTTCCAAGTCGGGGAGGGGGGGAGGGGGGCTTTAGTTCCAAGCGAGGCAATTTACATACGTCGGGAAATGCGCTCGCGCGACTAGTTTAATTTTAATGGGGCCTGCGACAGATTTGGCCTGCATCCAAGCCAATCTAAGCGAACATCCCCGAGTGTAAGCCTACAATTGCCCCCCCCCCTCCCCTCCCTGTATTTCCCGCAGGCAGAATCAATCACTCGACGAAATTAGAAGTTCCAAATTAGTGCGGGGCCCGGGCGTGCACTTTTTGCCTGGCTTCATTCCGCTGCCGCTGTTGTACAAGCCGCCGTGAATTTATTCGCGGGCGCAGCTCTTTTTTCTGATTTCATTAACGGAATTCGTCGAGGAGAGGCGGAATGCTGAAAGTGGAATTTTCGTAGAACTGCGTTTGCTTCTTGATTATTATTCTCGCGAGTTGTGGATAAAATAAGCTTAGCAATTGGTAAAATTATACTCAACTTTCAAATATACTTCCTAGTGAACTGCAGAATTACGACTTGGAGCAGGAATGGAAAATTCTCAATCTTCTCTAGTTATTACCGCGTCAACAACATTTTGCATCGAATATCTTCTCTCTGCGCTCTGCGTCCATAAGTCTCGATTCGTAGCTGCGCGCTGCGAAACAAAGAAATACTCCCGAGAGCAATGAATAATTCAGCGATTCAGCGAAGGAGGAGGCGAGACCTATTTTTTTCCCTCCTCTCTCTCTCTCTCTCTCTTACATGCAAAATGCGAGGTGTTTCGAGGCGGCGACGTTGAGTATTAAATCGACGGAGACGAAGAGCCGGATACCTTCAAGGAGGACTCAATCCTCCCAACTTGTGTTGCAAGAATTCTTGCTTTCGCGCGGATGGTATTCCTGTTTTTGACTTTAATCGTATCGAAACGTTTCACTGAGCTTATTGTTCGCTTAATTCAAAATTTAACCTCCGCAATAAACGTTACCCGGTTTATTTTATTGAAAAGAGATTATTTAAACGAACATTTTTATCGGATCCTTCATTTACAGGCACTCCACCATTACTTGCGTACAAATAACGAGCATTTTAAATATTTGCTTTCAATGATTAAACATTCGCGCTTTAAAGGGAGAAAAATCGATAATATATTATAAAACATGCAAGATTTTATCTCTGTCACGCGTACTTCAAACGATTAAAAAAAAAAGATCCAATAAAACTCATATATCCCAATCAAACAAAGCTTAAAAACTCTGTACATATTTCAGTATTAAATTTACTCTGGGGTAAAAAGCAGCATTACTTTTTTCCACGTATATCATCAAGTCGAAATCAAATATGCAAAGCCGAAAATCAAGTTAAATAGCCGCGGGAAGCCCGAAAGCAAACCCCTCCTCGGGCAAAAAACCTGAATCTCCCTCTCTCTCTCTCTCTTGCACCCCATCGAAATCGGCTCGAGCGAAAAAAGCTCTCGGGAAGGCCTATATCGCTGTCAGCCACCCGCGCAAAACTGCCGGTGACCGTGGAGAGGATAAGGTTCCTATTTATAAACCATTAGCCGAGAGTGAAGTTTAATCAGGCTCGCGGCCTCTCTCTCTCTCACTCTTTTCCATCTCCTCCCTCCCCGGCCGGATCGAGCTTTTCCTGCTCTTCCCGCCCCGTCGGCTCGTCTGTGCCCTTCTCTATATTTATTGGCCTGCCAATGCCGGCGACGAGCCGCTCTCTCTCTCTCTCCCCGTTGATCAATACGTTAAATACTGGCGCGCGCGCCGATCTCCCTCGAGCCTCGCGCTTCTTTCGCAGCGGTGGTGTTGTACTGTCGCTTTGCTTTTCTTTCGGCTGAGCTGCTTTTTGTGCGCGACCCCCGCTGCTTTCGGGGGAGCTATTCGACGATCGAGACGGCTCGAATTCACGGGCTTCTTTTTAATGGATCGGCTGGTTTAGCGGGAATGTTAGGTGAATTCCTCTTTTGGATATAATAGATCGATGTTCGTTAAGAACGAGTTCGAAGTGGAATTTTTGATGAAAAAGCTGCGGTAGGCGGATGCTTGTATTTATACGCAATGGTGCAGGTCGTTAAATTTAACGTTCATCGATCGAGTTTAACTCAGGTAATTATCGACTGCAGTTGCGCGCGCTTACTCTCCCGCGCGTGATTGAAACTCCAGAAGATTCATTTTAATAAAATTCGCATGTCCTAAGTGTCCCTTCTGCTTCGCACCGATTGCACGCATTTATTTTTATTTTCGTATTATATTCGCCGCGTTGTACATTGTGAATTTACGATAATAGGTAAAAGGGGGCCTTTGAACGGGCTCAATTTCGATAGCAGATTTTCCATCAGCGACGGGTATCATTTAACGAACGCACCGACGAGCTGATCGCTGTAATTACCAGGCAAATTATCTCGCTATAATTTCCAACGAACGCTCAATACCCGCCGAAAATGGCAACGCTTAAAAAACACGACCGCACATCCGAGCGATAATCTACATGTCCAATCGTCCGGCACTTCCAATGTCCTCGGACAGCCTCGTTCTCCAGTCCAGCAAACGCAGCAGCTCGACCCTTTCCAATCTCGGCCCGTAAAAAGGCAATTTCCCGGCTGGACCGGCGCGCGGCCGAAGCGTCCCGAAGAAAGGTGGCCGTACTATACCCGGACACACGCACTCCCTCTCGCGAATGTAAATGCCGGCTAATTTACATGAGAATGGGCGGCGGGGGCTGCTCCGGCGATAAACGATAGAGCCGCGCGCCGCATAAACAGGGGCTTCCCAGAAAGAGGGATATAGGCTAGGCCGCGCCGCTGAGCCAGATTTAAGGTGTGCGAGAGACCCAGTTCCGGGTGTAAGGATTTCCCGAGCACCGGGACACGGGGGCGCGCAGATATGGGGAGGGAGGACTGAATAGGTGTCGCGATATTGATTTATGCGCGCCTGATTTTTGGGAGCGCCCGCGACTCGGAATTATTGTGGGGGAGGAGGTGAAAGAGATGTGCAACGTAATGTTACTTAGGAGGGTTTATTTATGTTATCGCAATTTTTACTTGTTCTTTTGAAATGTAATACTGAAAGGAACGAACGTTTTGACTTTATTTTAATCACAAAATCCTATTTCTAGAGTAACCCTTAAAAGTGGACCTATTATATCTCGTAATTCTCCCAACAACGCTGCACTATAATTTAGAATAGCTTCTGTCTTAAGTCCAGGAATCCAGTGACTTGCCAGCATCTTACTTTAGGACTTATGTAATTTGGTTGTCTCTTTGTCTGCGGAATATTGCAATATCGAGGTAATAGTCTTCTAACTATACGTTTAAGCGACTTAAGTGGCTTTGGTCTCCTCCCATTTAGTTTAGTTAATTGCGGTTGTATTTCCGGCTTCAATCGATAATGCAGTCCTAAATTTTTAATTTATTTTTCCGCATATCCCAATTTCCATGAACAAATAATCATCGTAAAAAATCAATGCTTTTAAAATTAAATAAGTTGTTTTTCCATTTAAATAAATGGCTACGATGCGAAACTCCACTTGCTGGCAATCATCCAACTGTATTTTTTAAACATCATTTTCGTCCAATTACCACAAGTACACCCACTAAAATAATCAGAGATTAGTACACTAATGAATCTCTTCCACTCCTCGACCAATGTGCTGTAAACGAGAAAAAAAGAAGTCGAGGTAAAAGTACGAATCGAAAGCGAAACCGGAAGTTCGAAAGGAGGCCAAGAGTCACTCGAACCTCTTCTCCCCGCGACTCTTCCTTTCGCGAAAATATTGTGCCTGATATACGTATATGTACATCGATAAAGTAAAAAAGCGGGACTAATATTTTCCGCAACGAAGCATCCCTCTTCACTTATCTCCTTCCGGAGGGGAAGCGCCGGGCTCGAGCGAGTCCGCGTACACCAGGCGCGGAGAGAGGAAATTCCAGTTTCGGAAGTCTGAAATTTTAAGCAGACAAACGCGACGTACACAAAGGGTCCGGCGCGCGGATGAGATTGAAATAAATTCGTAATTGGAGCGACTTATCTTGGCTGCGCGGCGTTGAAGCCTGGCCTAATCTGACAGGTGGAAGCATGAATTTTTATCCCTTCTCCAACGCTGGGAGAGGTGAATTTAGCCCGGGGATTCCCGTGAATTATTTCGCGCTTTTCCACAAGGGAAATAAATTCTCCTTTCTCCGCGTTTGATTAATAGTTTTTTCCTTGTCTGCCTGCTCATTCATTTGTTAATTGACTCCGCGAAACGCCTTTCATTTTTGACAATAAATTTTAATTTGTTTGCGAAATTTGTCCTTTGATCTCGAAGCGGTATCGTTGAAGCTTAAATTTGTTCCAATATTGGATAAATTTTAATAACGATATTTAAATATCAAAGTACGCAATGTAATTACGCGGCGCTGTCAGTGCACGCGGAAGGTATTTTTATGAGGCAATTTTGATAACAAGGAGTTTTTGGCTTTGTGCAACGCATAATTCTCTAGCAGTGACAATGATTTTATCTTGATAAAGTTTTTTTAACAGATAACAACTTATTAAAATTTTGCTTTCGTCATCGATGATAAATAACTACCGACTTGTGCAACATTTTTTCTAAAATAAATATTATATACATATATACGCCGTATCGAAAACAACGTTTCCTTATCCGACTGTCGAAGCCGAATCTAATTTCGCGCGATATTTCAACGTAAGAAAATATCCGCTATGCTCCGGCGGTCGCGACGCGGCGGTCAGGTAATGCATTTTAACGTCAACACGCTTTTAATGTGTGCGCATCATAAGTTAGCGCGGTCGGAGAACACGTTGCCGCTTATTTGCGGTGCGGGATGAATGTTCTCTATAGCGCGCCTCGACCGGTGTGTGTATTTTTAGCGTCGGGCTTTCGGTAATTCACGAAGCATCAATGGGACGGGAGATGCTCCCTGACCGTTAGCTCCTGGCCATTAAAGGCGCGTTCGATTTGAAAAATGAATTTTCGACAATCTCCGGCGTGGTTTACGGCGCGGCCGATAGTAAAATTTTTAGTAACTTTTTCCTCGGTGCCGTAAAAGTTGAAAAAGTTATGATTTAAACCCCGCCGAGGTCTACTTCACAATGGTAAACGTCATTTTCATGATTACGCGCCGCCGGAATCACGTTTTATCACTCAAACTTTGCCGCTCTTTCCAACTCTTACCCCCGGAAAGAGATTTTTTTTTCTTTCTCATCTTATAAAAGTCGCTCGCCGGTTATTCCAGCAAGCTAAAGAACCTCTCTCTCTCTCTCTCTCATAGCAGTGAAAATCCAGGATAAAAGCAGACGCAGCAACAGGCAGTCTAAAACTAATGAAGCTCCTAAAACTCCCCCGTATACAGCCGGGGGGGCAATAACTAAAGGAAAAATACATTCGTCGTCGAGCAGTAAAGCTCGCGCGGCGCGGGCTGCACGTCGCGGCCTACGGAACGGCGCGTCGTTAGCCTTTACTGCCGATACCGCAGTTTGCGCGCGTCGCAACGATCGCGTTTATTTTCCGAAATACGGCCGCGCGAAAAAGGAGGACGCGCGCGCCCCTGAAATTCATATACGCGCGCGAGCGCGCGAACGACTGTAAAAGGAAGCGCCCGCCGAGAGCCGGGCAGGAAGGAGAGACAGCGCCCGCTGTAAAGATAATCCGGCATTTTTATCGTGTACGTCCGACAGTGCGCGCGGGGGACGAGTTTAGGAAGGAATTAATTGCGGGAGAGCGGATGCTTCGGTACCGGGCAGTAAAGCACTTTTATTCGAGGCCCCCTTCTGGAGAGCGTTTCTCAATTGTTGCCGGTTTCTTTTTTTTTTTTTTTTTTGTTGCATACCTGCACCGAGCGATAAAAGGGGCGAGCTTTTATTTTTTTCCGACGACGATTATTGTTTTTTCGAATGGGGATTCGGACGGTTTCTTTTACGGCGAGTGGAGGATTGGTTTAGAGCTGCCCGATTGGGATTCTCCGCGAAATATAAACCTTTATTGCAGCAAGTACCGTTTCCCTTTTATACGATTGAAAGTAAAAGTTGATTAGCCATCAGACAGTTTGAAATTGAGATTGTTAGAGTTCATTATGTTTTGGAATTTACCGTCGATTGTAGGAATTAAATAATGTTTAAGATTACATCAAAATATTAGAAAAGTATAATTATTATTATAAAGCTTTAAAAAAAATAAACAGTTAAAGAGAAAGTTAAAAAAAAAATAAAATAAACAGTTTACAGCCAATAGTAAAAGGAAGTTTACTCCAAAGTTTACGTAATTTGTTACGAGATAAACAAATAGCTCGCTAGATAGAGGTAGCAGTCGAAGGCAGATAGAAACGAAGCTGTGTACAAAAAAAGCTTGCAGAAAGAGTGCACAAAGAGGGGGGGGGGAAGTAACGCGTTGTATATACACAGTCGACGGTTTTGTAAAGTCGAAATGGAACGGCGTACCGCGATGCTGAAGGTAAAAGAAGGAAAAGCAGTAAGAGAGAGAGAGTCAAAAAGTAGAGTGAAAAAAGTGGAAAAAGCCTTGCTTCGGTCAGACGGGCCGAGGCACTGCTTTCGCGGCGAATATTTAGCCTCTTTCCTACTCCGCCGATAGCCAAAACTTTTCCTTATACTCCCCTCAAAAAGCTTTAGTTCTTTTTTCCTCAATCCTTTTTCGCGCAGCGGCGCAAGTTCAAACGTGGGCTATTCCGCGTATATTAAGACGTTTAAAATTGCTGCTTTTTACGATTGAAGCTTTTCCGGGGGGCCAGAAAGAAAGCTTTTTCCGCTACGCAGGGCGGAAAAATTAATTTCAACAGCGAAACTGCAGCTGAGAGTGAATTTCCGTGAACGTAACGCAGCCCCCTTTTGATGTAATTTACCGTGGGGTAATAAATATAGAACGGGTTTGCGAAAATTTTGTTTGATGGACACGTCCATAAACTATGTGAAGAGATTCAATTTGATGGCTTTTTCGCGAAAAATATGATACCCCACCGTACACAATATTTCATCTAACGTCAATTTCGCGACAAATTGCGTTACCCCGAAAAATGCTTTTGTTATAAGCACTTCGAAATGCCGCGCCGAAAAATAGCGCGAAATACCGAAAAGCTGCAGAGCTGTCCGACCCAGAAAAATGCAAATCTTTATTTTTAGAAATTAATGCATCTTTAGTTTCTAATTAATTCTTTCGCCTGTAAAAGCTGCTATAATTTTCTTCCAAGAACTGGAAAAGCTTCTGCTTTATTCTACTTCTGGCGATTCGCTAAGTAAAAGTTTCAGCTGCAAATTTTTGCATTTCAAGCATAATAAAATTCAAGTATTCTGCTACGTTGTACTAAAAAACCAATTAGAGATATACGTAATCACGTTTAATGTCGTGCAATAAAAATTTTGTAACGAACCTGCTAACTTTAACTGAAGCGTTCTACATATAATTCAAATTTTTAATTTATATCCGCTGTTCACTGCAGCCTTTCTTTTTTTTTTTGCGTTCATTATATGAATGTTAAAAATTTGAAAAGTTTTTTTGGGCATATCTATTACGAACGCGTTGAAAATGTAAAATTTGACCCAAATAAAAGAAGTTTTATTCTCGGAATTACGTGAGATGAATATTTGTCTCGTAATTAATCATTCTTTATTATATGTACAAAAACGACTCACTTTTATCCATTTTAACGTTCAGTTTGCCAATTTTGATACCTTTTTTTAAAGCTAATCATCAGCGTATATTAGCTTTGACAATTATCAACCGATTAAAGAACGCTTTATCGCCTCTTCCACTGAAAAATGTATCTTTCCAAAACAATTTCTTCGCCAAACGACTTACAATCTCGTTCCCTAAAACGATTGCTCCCACAAGCCAAGTGAACCCAAACTGAACTTTTTAATTCCTGTCTGCCTCAAAGCGAAACTCAACGTGTCACCCTCCACCGCCGGTCCAAATCCCCGCATTTAATAAATGTCCATTAAATCCTCCGAATAAAAAGCGCAGTCATCGCTGCCACAAACGGATGGCAGCGGTAAAAAGGGACCCCTTTCCCCCGCCATGTTCCCCGGCGTCTGGCGTGCGTGCGGAGAGAGAGAGAGAGAGAGAGAGCGCAGAGCGGCTGCAGCAGCATCAGCAGCAGCGGCAGCGGCGGCAGGAAGGAGCGCGCGCGCAACGCCGCTGGTGGGGGTCAGGCGCCGTAGTTGGATTCTATTTATAGAACGGAGAAGCTATATATAGCGGCGACGCGGGCTATGCATAGCCTGCACCCCCGTCGGACGGTGGTGGGGGTAGACGCTCGCTCTCGCTACAGGTTCAATGAAACCAGGCCAGAGCGCGCCTGACGTCGTTGCGCCGCCGCCGCTTCTTCCACCTCTCTCTCTCTCTCTCGCTCGCTCGAATTTTACGGCGAATTCTTCTCTCCTCGGGCCGTGCTCCTCTTCCGCTGGCGCGGGCTTGTTCGGAAGGTGCTTTTGTGCCGGAAGCCCGGGCTCTATTTTTAGAGTCGCGCGCGCGGGCGGCCTGTCTTTTTTTCGAGTTTTGACACTTTCGGCAGGATCGCCGCCGCCGCCGCCGCCGCTGAAAGGCCTCGAGCCGAGAGAGAGAGAGAGAGAGAGAGAGCTGTTTGCCCGGCGGAATCGGCGCGCTCGAGGATTAGTAGCTCGTCTCTTTGACGGAGGATTTCGCCTGGCTTCTGCGGGGAGGGAATTCACAGGGTTGCGAAGTTGATTGCAATTAATCTTGCTCTCCTTACATTATGCATCTCGTTAGATGTAGTAGAAGCAAATAGAGCATCAGGTTGAGCTGTAAAAACTTCTTTACTAGCTGCAATTTGTCCGCGGATTAATTCACCGTCTATTCTTGGGAGTAGAGAACCATCTCTTTTAACATTTTTTTTTTTTTTTTTATGTTCATTACCTTCGGGTATACGGTTGGTTCAACTCGCCTTTAGAATTTTG
The DNA here is from genome assembly GCA_900474385.1 of Ormyrus pomaceus. Lineage (NCBI taxonomy): Eukaryota > Metazoa > Arthropoda > Insecta > Hymenoptera > Ormyridae > Ormyrus > Ormyrus pomaceus. The sequence goes on along the minus strand of UCOM01002497.1, from coordinate 3,306 downwards.
TTGCGACGTCTGGAGATTTCTCCTCGGAAGATATAAAATAGAACGTCGAATAAAGCAGAGGGTTATAATAATTCACTGAAACGGACGAACGAGGGGGGTTTTTCAGTAATCAAAGAAATTGGAGCACGCATCAATGAAAAATGCTCCACTTAATCTTTCCTCGAGTCCCCTTGAACTGGATATTATGGCGATCGCGAAGTGGTTCGTAAAACTAGAAATTCTTTCTCCCCCGAGCGTAAAAAAATATTCTGCTTGATCGAGCTTGATCACCATTTTCAAAATGCACTCAATGATTTGAAAATTGTGACTTGGGCGGGGGGGATATACGCTTTATTTGCCGCTCGTAAAAGATATACGATACAGCGCGGAATAGTCGCAGTTTTTGCTTTTATGGATACGGAGATGCATTTGCAGTTTGTTTCGACGTCACTGCGAGTCGACCGAAACCGGATATTGTACGTTCTTTATGAAAATTCGAAAACGGTTTTAAGCAAGTATATACAATATTTCAACTGAGCAGTTTTTACTTTTACAAAGTTAAGCGTTTTTATAAATTACACATCCAGAATCTGTTCAATATGTCACGACGCGCGTCAGTGCAGCTTATAGGCGCTTCCTCTTTTTTTACAGTTCCGGCCTTTGTCCGTGATGCAATTTTCTTTTTCGGGAGGTACGAACTAATTAAGGGTCCGCCCTCCCCTCGCGAGGCAAGAGCAAAAGAGCGAGCTTCGGGAGCTTTGAGCCGTCGGGCGTTTGTTTGTCCGTTTGTTTACCGGCGTAAGCCTGGCAAGCTCTTCTCTTCACTTCTCTCGCGTGCTTGCCTTCCCTCTCTCGTCTCTCTCTCTCTTCTTTTTTCCTTCCCTCGGACGCGAATTACGCGGTGATACTTTAATTGAGTCGGGCTTTTAGTTCCGTCCGCTATCCGCAGGCGCCGACTTTGCTCGCCTTTGGCGGCCTCCCCGTTTTTCTCCGCCTCTTTTTTTTTTTTCCCCGCGGTGCCCGGAAACAAGCGGAGAAAATAGAAGTGTGGCGAAGGGATTGATCGAAATGTAATTAGCGGCCTAATACTAATGGAAGTGGAATGATATTCTTTGTTTTGCTGCCTTTGATGAGCAGGACTGCGATCCGTTTCAACGTTTTTCTAGAGTTTTTATTATGCAAATAATTTATCGCTTCGCAATGGTATGGTCGTATTATGCAATCAAAATTTATAATTGCAAGTCAAATCGGTCGGTATGGAATAGTCTGCTGTAGATAAATTTTATCATTCAGTGAATTTTAAATATTAAGTATTTAAAGTCTGATTTGAGAGTCATGATGCTTGAATAATTCATTAAAATTCTCGGAAGATCTATTTTAATTTTAAATACCATTAAATACAGACTACTTTATTATTAATGAAAGTTTAATTATGTCATAAGCGTCGCATTTGAAATGTTAATCTCCCGAATGTTTCGCTTCAACTTCAAAAATCCACCAAGAACGATTGAATTCATCATGAAACAATCATATCCATCCCCACTCCATAAAGGACTCACATCGCAATTCAGCTTCCTCCGCCGAGATAAATAATAAGCGAAGCAATCCCTCACGCGGCTCTCGCTTATTAAAACTGCGCGAACTCATAAAGCAGCGCGCAGATCTCCAAGTTTTCGAGCGAGAGGGGGAGAGAAAAAAGCTGCTGCCGGTTTAAAAAAATTTTGTCCGTCCCTTTGTTCGCGCGCAACTTTTAGCCGGGACCGCGCGGCTAAGCGGAAATTATAAGTTTTTACTAAAGAAAACTCGGCTCTGCTTTATACTCCCCCTCCTCCCGCAGTTTCGTACTTACTAAACAAGATCCGGATAAGTTCGGCGGGCGCGGATGCATATTTAATGGCCCTCCCCGGTAAATGAGCCGACTACGCGCGGTTTATGCAAATTAAAAACTGCTTATCAGAACCTGGCTTATCGTTTCTTTGTGTCGCTCGAAGGGGGGGAGCACGGCCTTAACGAGCGCCCGGATTGTCCTTCGTCTTTTCGCCGAGGAAGAATCCGTTGCGTGCGGCGACGGAGGAGGCAGAGAGGCGGAAACTTTGGTAAGCTCGCTGCGACAAACAAGGCGCGACGCGAGCGCAAAAATTCAATAATCTGACTAATCCATCTTAAACTTCTCTCGTGAACTCGCTGGATCTGAGGACAAGGACGAAAGTCGGATAAGCGGTGACTTTGAAGTAATTCTATTGAGAATGTAATTTTTTTATTACGATTTGCTAAAAATGAATTTACATCGTCGGGCAATTATTTTCCTCTGTTGAAAAAGTAATACGTGAAAAGTCAAGCCGCTGAAAACAAGATCTGATTGGTGGCCTGTAATGGCCTGTAGAAATGGCGCAAAATTTAAAATTAGATTTTGAAAAAATAGTTTTTATGGTTACAATCTTTATATAAAATGTAGAAAGAATAATCTATGTATAAAAATAAGCAAGTTTATTAAATATTTATTGCGAGCATTGTTTTTTTCACGTAAAAATCATATATAATGAAGCTGAACGTATTAGTTTTGCAATCCGTTCCTAACCTAACCTAAATAGAAACAAAATGTAGCGCGCGCGCAGCGCGCTAAAGTATCCCTAGTGAAAACAAAATATCAATTCATAGAGGTTAGTCCGTGTTCTCACACATCTTCTGTGCAAGCATTCGACTCATTGTCAGTCATTTCAGAGCATTCTTTGGAAGTGTAAATAGTGTGCATGCAATAATTAATTAACTTAGAAGTAGTTTATTGATAGTAGATATATAAATAGATATGTCATTTATAAACGATTTACAGGGTTTGAATCCCCCGGAATTAAGTTCTTCGCTTCAGATAGTTTCTTTCCCAATTAACAATTTTAGCCGTTTTTTGACTGATGAACCGCAATCGCGAAGTTTTTCAACGCTTCTATTCCCTACTAACTGGAATTTTGGTTTGAAAACTGAAAAAAACGGTGATCAAATTGTTCTAGGTATTTTATATGTGTCATCAATTGACAATTTTAACTTGATCGAGTGCACGTTTAAAATGACCGATAAGCTGGGGCAGCATATTTGCCAACAACAAAAACTTCGATCTTCTGCAGTATGTAAATTTGCAAAGGAGGATTTAAAAAAATTCATTCTAGAAGACGATACAGTAGTCTTATGTTTCTGGATGAGAATATCTCAGACACAAGACAATTATCTCTGCAATTCTTTAAGCTCCCCTCTTAACAAACTTTTTTTGTGCGAGGAATCTAAGGACGTCGAGTTTACAACTTCTTGTGGAAAAAGCATTTGGGCCCATAAATG
>UCOM01002496.1:0-25679 GCA_900474385.1 Ormyrus pomaceus | reverse complement strand
GGGGGGGGGGGGGGGGGGGGGCAAGTAGAGGTACGCCGATGCGAGACCATTCCCGAGCGACGTTCCCGACGTTCGGCTCGTAAGCAACGACGCGCTTAACGAAGCGATGGCTCCGTGCCGAAACGTTCAATTTGCCGTGTGCGCCGAATCGATCGATCATCGAGCGTTTGACCGACGCGCGATGAGCGATTGCAGGCGCGCGCGCCCGCGCAAGTCGTGTGCGTCACACCGAGCGTCTGCGCGGAGGTGAGAAACCGCGGGCGAGAGCGTGAAATTGATTTGCTTACGCCAGAAGTCCTCTGCAAGCCGGGAAGAAGCGAGCTTTGGACGAGGGATCTTTGACTCTTGTCGTGTACTTGTACTCGGATTAAAATTTTACGACAAGTTTTGACTTGGAAATTGAGGAGAAAAGGATGCTCGTTAAACATTCGTTAGCATCGTAATTCTTAATTTGTTCGAAACGGATATTACTGTATATACATGGATGCATTCGTTACAGTTATCAATTGACAATTACTTTGCTTCATAAAGTCTTTTCAGATATGCCTTGTATAATATCTCAGTAATGGAGAGATTCGTTGCTAGTCGAGTTGCAAAGTTTTCATCATCTTGTCCTGAAATAAGAAAGCAGCGAATTGGAAAAGAGACTCTCCCTTTCTCTCTCTATATATATGTATATACAACAGAAAAAATGTCTTTCAAAATATTTTAATCTGCCATAGCCGTTGCAGATAAAAAGCCGCAGACAGAGGGACTCTGCGCGAGGTGAGAAAGACAAGTAAATGTGTATAGCTGCATTAGTATGAGTGACTGTCGCGATATTAGAGCCATTGACTGCGATGGGGACGTAAAGGGATGAAAGACGGAGAGAAATAAGAGCTAAAAAGCACTGGAATGACGGAGGTGGCTTTGAAGTAAGTTCTCAAGATGCTTGAGAAGGCTGCGGCTAATTTGCCTTCGATCGCTGCAAAAAGTTGTATGCAAGAAAAGAGTATCAGACTTTTAACTATGTCTTTAACAAACTTCGATATAATAGTTTTACAATTAAACTTATATGATTAATAAACGATTGGATTAAATTTTTCAAATATTTAAAATAAATAAATTATCGCTCGTTAGAGAATAAGAAGAATAAATAATTGTTTTATTTTATTATTTCAGTATATTTTCCATATTTTTTCCTCTCCTTATGTATATACCAGGAATAAAAACAAATAAACTCTTATTACTAATATTTATTCCTGCTCCTGGTATATATAGATATACTAACCAATGTTAATCTTTATATGTTTTCTTAAAAGCTGTACCTATTCCCAATTTTTCTTTGCCTGCAATGACCCTCAAAGTAAAATTATATACAATCTGAAGATGACGCTAAAAGTCAAATTTTTTCATAACCTAATCCTAATCTAATTATTTTTATTAAAATTAAAAAATATAAATAATGTAAGAATTTTTCAATACATTTTTAGTTACAGACGAAAAAAATAAGTGGTTGATCATTGAAAAAGATGAACACACACACATCTATATAGACATTTTTCAAAAACCATTTATTCATGTTCCTGACACTTTAAAATACAATTATAACAGGTTTTTCGAAAAACTCCAAAAATTACTATTACAAAGCTTACTCTAGGAGGAAGCAAAAATAACAATAGATGTTGTACAACGGGTTATTCAAATTGTATTTGAATAACCCGTTTTGTTGTATTTTTTATTTTCTTCATAACCTTTTCATTGCTCATCCTCTCACCATCGCAAATGCTTCCTAATCAGCTGAAAAAAAGAAATCTTGCTCTACTTAAATCTATCCACGTGCACGCAGCAACGTATAATTTAAGAAGCATTCCGCGTGATTATGTAAGCAGTCGATTATGATTAACGAGAGCGATCGCCAGGTAGCAAAAGGGCCGAGGAGGTTGTTCATTTCGCAAGCACGGCTTCGCGCGTGCATGCGCTGGGTGAAATTTAAATTGGGGCGAGCATTATTTAAAGACTCGTCCTTTATTTAAAGCCAGAACGTCTGAACGGAGATAATTATAAACCGATGAGCCGCCGATATTAATGGAGCACGACAATTGCGTTAGATTTACACGGACGTGCATGCATAATCGCGAGATTTGAAAAAGAAGATTATTGAATTGAAGATTATTACGTATTCCACAGTACAGAATTTGATATCCATTTCGGGATTGATTTCCATTCTGCAGGCTATAATTACCAGATGTTTTGCCAGATCCAATTTACGTATTGTTCAGAATAGAGTTCAATTAAATTATTTGCTCATTTTTACATTGGCTTGAATATTTGAGGAAACATGTGTAATTCAGGGAGAATTTAAAAGGAAATTCTACTAACTGATAAGAATTTTCTCTAGACGCCTCTTCGTGGCAGACGGCTATCCTCGGCATGATCCGGACGGCTGGGCGGCACAGTTAAGATATCCCCGACTGGGAAAATACGTGCGCTCGCGTCGATTAGATTCCGCCCTGATTTACGCTCCGGGCCGCTTCGTTTCAACCTCCACCTAATAACGTCAAGCTTTGTTCGGTTGGCAAATCGACGTGTAGAGAAGTAATGCAGGCGCATTCCACGGTGCCCCGTCGTATATCCATTATTTCAACTCTGGGTACCCTCTTCTGCAGACACGCACGCGTTTGATGTGTATTATTGTTATTGTGTACTGTTGCGCCCTCGCATTCTGCCATCGCTGATTCAGAGCGACAAGTTCTGATCCTTGTTTGGTTTCTATAATGCACTGTTTGCTGGGCTTCAACGCTCCGGAGAGACAATGTAAAATTATCGCGGGCAAATTTATTTTGCAACTTGCATCGCTTACAATTATCGCTGCTTGGAGGTTTCTGATTTAATAAACTAATTTTATCGTCTAAACTAAGTGAATTTAGAAATAAATTTCACGCTTGCGTAAAATAAACTTTTTTTTTCTTTATCGAAAAATTGAACTAAATAATGAAGCTTCGTCGGTCGCGCATCAGAAAATCATCCGCCCATCAGCGCGAGCCGATCAGCGTAAAGTAAACGAATCCTCGATACGTCATTCATGCGGGCAACGTATTTAAAATCTCTGGCATTTTCCCACGCGAGCGAGCGGCGCTCATCTCCGCGCGCTCGGGATATTGAGAGAGAGAGAGAGAGAGAGAGAGAGAGCAATTTTTATCCGACGTCTTCGCGGAGAAAGTGCAGGGGAATAAATATATGTATTGCGCGTACGCGTGCCACTCGAGAATTGACGCGGACGAGCTGCGTTTACGCGATCGGCTCCGCGTGCGGTAAACTTGATGGGGAGGAACTACCGCTTTGCCGATGAGTGTAGAAGCTGATGGCACGCTTTGTACCATTATGCCCCATCTCGAGTGATCGCTGTGAAATAACCATTGGGTTAGGTAATGTTCGCTATTTTTTTTTTTTTTTTTTTTTTTTTTCACTTTCTGCTTGAGTCGAACGAGTGCTCTTCTCCTGCCGAGTGACTATATAGTTTCGAATGAAACATACATAATAATTAGCGAAAGCAGCAGGCAGCTGCTCGCCTCCCTTATCTTCCGTACATTTGTTCAAAAAAGTTTCGAGGAGCTCGGCAAGAGCCAGTCGGCAGCCGGTCGAAAAGAAAGTTCTTTTGATAAAAAGATGGATGTATTTTCTCGCTCGCAGGGGGTCATTGATAAGTCGTTTGCGATAAAGCTCGGGGAACGTCGCGCGTCAGCAGCCTGGCGTGCAGAAAAACGGCCCGGGGCGTATTAAGCGTTCATAAACTCGTTGCCGCGGGGGCTATGATTTAGCGCGAGCGCGCGGATTCAACCGGAAGAAGTAAGCTCGCGCTCCCCCGCCACTTTTCGGCATTTTTAGCGCCCTGTCGCGTGAGCAGGAAATGCTCCCCGAGCGCGCTTAACCGACCTAAAGGCCTCTCTTTGCGGATTACTAAATTGCCGTGTGTTCGAGGGAGGCCTCCGTCTCTCTCTCACTCTCTCTCTCTCTCTCTTCGGCTCGTACCGATATTGCTTTTCTACCTTGCTGCGCTGCCATTGCTTTGCTTCATGGATTACAATCATTCGTTTAAAGTAACTAAAAACACTATAACGCTTGTTTTGTCGACAATACTAAAATTAATCTAATAGAGTTTTGACTCGAGTTTTGACAATTTGAAAGTCTGACATAAACATGTTTTATTTAAGAGGGCTTGCACACATGAATGTGTATAATCTTTTCAATATAATATATTCTTATTATAATTTTCTATATTTATATTAGATTTGATTTTTGAAGAAACCACGTAGAACTCTTTAGGTTTATTTGATGGCATTTTTAAATTTTTGCTTTGCTTTAATCTTCAGAATAATAAACCCAATGTCATCGATCGCAGGTTCTGGATAATGGTGTCGATTGATGTATTCAGATAAATGCCGGCGGGGATTAAAACGTTTGGTTTAATTAGCGTTAATTTTAAAACGTAATTTATAAATTTTAATATAAAATAATAAATGAAATGTAGAAAATAAGATTATTTTTTATTAATCCTTATTTGAAAAAAAAAACAAAATTAATAAAACTACATCTATATATATGTATGAAAATTTTCTTACAGTGTAAATTTTTACTTTGAAACTTGTCAATCAAACTTTTTACTTAACGAAATCTGTTTATGTTCACTAATTGTAATATCAGAATTATGTATATTACAGTTTGCATTATATTACATAAGGAAATACAAATAAATGAATATAAGTGTATTAAAAAATATATATTCATACAAAGATACATTAAAGTGTATTTATACAATAGAACAATACAGTATAAATTTGTTTAGGAGCATTTAAAATTGTGAGTAAATATTTTTTATACACAGCATGTTTTTCATAAGCTTAGGATAAAAAAGACTCCATTATTTAACTTTATACCGAATTTTTACAATAAACTTATAATTAAAAAGTAAAAAAAAAAAATAATAATAATTCTCTACAGTAAAACAATAGAGGATTATATTTTTCTCGTAATATTATATATTACTCGTAATAGATTTGTCTTTATATCATATTATATTGTGATTTTTTGCACACAAACGACATCCAAATTGGTTTCATATGCATATGCATGTTCATAATAATAATAATAATTAATACATGTTAATACATGTGTTAATTAATATTAATACATTCTTTTAACTGCTTACACAATATATAATAATTTTAATCTTCTATATTTATTTGCCTTTGAACCACGAAAGTTTAGTAATATGTTAAATTAATTGTTGCAAATCAATAATCCATCATGCTTTTACTTATCAATTCTTGCTCACTCAGTTTCTGGCTTTGTTTAAACACGTGACATTAAAACAATTACAAGAGGTATAAAAGAGTGATATCATACTTATAGGTTAAAGAAGCCTTTCGCGCGATTCAGCTTTAGTGGCAAGCACAGGCCGTGCACAAACGGAGCTGCGTGTCAAAGTAAGCGGCGTTACTTCGCAAGTGTTAAAATTTAATGTTTCGCTCTTGCAGTCTGAGAGATGGCTCGAAAGCTCGCTCATCATCGGCGAGGACAGACGCACTTGCAGCAATGCACGGTGGCACTACTTAGGCATTTACTCCTCGGCGGAGAGTCAAGACCGACGCGTCTTCAATGGAAGGGCACGCCGTATGTAGGTTGAGGCGAGGGTCCGAAGCCGTTTCCGGACGAGTAGCCACCTTGGCCGTCTACGGAATTCGAGCCGTACTGGTAATTGTAGCTCGAGCCGCCAGAGTTGTAGCCGCCATTACCGGCGCCTTGGTAATTGTTATAGCCGCCGTGATTACCTGAAACGTACCGTATAGTGCCGGTTTAAGTACCAATACGTGTGTGTAAGCTCTCTTGACGGAACAGTTCAGACTGGGAAACTCAATTATCTCCTTTTTTAATTAAGTCGCTTTATTTAAAATAAGAAGAACGATTTTTAATTATTGCTCATTGGTGAATTCCGAATCAGCTCGTTACATTGTATACGATGAGCATATTCGTGAAGGTTTTCTTTCGTTAAACATGTGCTTATTAAATTGATTTTATTTTAATTGGAAATTGAAATTTTTTAATTAAAAGTTGAAATGAATTACCTTCGAATGAGATGTAAATTCAATGATGTATGCATTTAATTCAACTGGCTCATCATTTTAATCGTTATAATTATTTCTATACACAACGCTTAAGAGAAAATTTGCTTTTTCCTTGATTTTTCAGCTAAAAAGGAGACTCGGCTCACCATTGTATCCAGCATCGACGTTGTTATTGGCCCCGAAGTCGTAACCGGCATTGCCGCTATTGGCGTTAGAATTATAACCGGCGTTGCCGTTGTTGTACTGGTCGGGGTACTGGGCCACCCCCTCGTACCTGACGTCTGCGTGGAAGCCGGTGCGCCAATCCGCTGTGTAGGTGACGATCTGCGTGCGTCCGTCCGGCAGCTGGACTCGGTACTCCCCCCGCACCGTCTCGCCGTCGCTCGTTTCGCGCCTTCCGAAATCGTTGCCCGACGCTGCGTCCTTCACCGCGTAGCCGAACTCGTACGATTTTGGCTGTGGAGAAAGGTTTTTACGGAACGAGGTGAAATTTTAGCATCGAATATTGGTACATGTAAGTTTGAAGGGATTAATAATAATAAATTGTTTTATTTTTACATTAAAATGGAAAAATATATGTATGATTTAATATACATTTTATAGCTTTGAATATTATGAGTTATGTTTTGTATATTGCATATGGGTTTGAATTTATTTTTGAAATCGATTCGATTTTATAATGCAGAAATAATAATGAACGATTTCACAAAAAATAGTAAAGTCACGATAGTTTCTTTGCGCGGCATCAAATTCTCTTTATTTCACGAAAATCCATAAATCATACTCTGACCCAATACATAATTCTCATCCGAATTTTCAGCCTCGCAAAATAAACTCACTAATGCCAAATAAATGATAAGCGATAAAACATATTTATAATACTAATTGCAAAGCGAAATTTTGTTTATAATTGCCAGAAAAGCACACCCGTAAGCGCTAATATTATCGCGAGCAACACTGAGATCATATACACGAAGCATCTCTTAGATTAGGCAAGACAGGAGGGTCGAACGGCTACGAAATTTTCGAGTCACGAGTCCACAATTTCTGTGCCTCGGAGCTCACACTAAACTCAGCGTCGTAATAATAATGATGAGGAAGGCGTTGGTGCAGGCACGATTAGTCGATCATCTCTCGCTCTCTTTTGTAACGACCAAGTACGCGCATGCGCGCGGGGGAAGTGCGCTCGAAATCTTTTGTTCTTTCGCCCGATGATCCATCGTGACACTGTATTGGAGAGCGAACTGACGAAATACCTTCCGAGCCTTGGTGTGCGTACACAACCCGAGGTGGTACGAGTCTTTCGCGAAGGTTGTAACAGCTTTGTAGAATAATTGCGGGTCTGAGATCGGCTTAGGATCTTAATCTGAAGGGGCGATGGAAACAAATCCTGCTTTTTCTTGGCGAAACTCTTCATTTCGGATTTACGTTCGTTTTAACAAGAGAGCTTTTCTAGTGCTGCTACTATACTTACTATTTGCATGTTAAAAAGACGATTTAAATTAATTATAACGATACTAAATAACGAAAAAATTTTAAACTGAAGCTAATTGAGTTTAGCAGTTTTTTTTTAATGCTTTCTGTATAATAAACAAGATTTTAAGCCACGAGAGATTAAGCTCCGCAAGTTTTGTTCAAAAGTTAATTAGATTCTTTGTTTTAAATTAAGACAATAAAGTAATTAACCCCCCCTTAAAAAGCGAAACCTGAGTCAGGCACGACGGTATACGAAATTGATTTCGGAAGTCTAATAAATTTAACGAGACATATCAAGCCCAAGGTTTGGCGCATAATTTTTTATGCTCAGTGTAAAAGGGAAACAAGAAAGTCGCTCGAACATCACCGGGAATGGGAAAAGGAGCTCTGCGACAGGACGAGGGGGAGTTGCGCGGGTCGCGGGAGGAAAAAGAGGTGCCGGCGTCGGCGGCGGCGGCGGCGCGACCGCAAATGGGCGATTCCCATAATGCATGTCTCGCGGAAATCTTAATGACGCGCTCTCGGCGATTGCCCAACTCTCCCGGAGAGGCTTGCGCTACAAATAGGTGTACCGGCGGGTGTCGTCACAAGTCGGCTCTTCTTAACGCGCGCCGGAAAATATGGGCGCAATCAGCTCTCGCCCGCGAGGAGCGAGTGTTACCCCCGTTTGTTTACGAGCACTTGTTAGACTCGAACGGCGGAAATTCGGCTGCGCGGCTTTCAATCCAACGTCGCGCGCGTAAATATCGCGCGTCGTACTGACGGCCAATAAACTTTTACGGTACTCGCTCTCCCTCTCTCTCTCACTCACTCTGTCTCTCGGTGCAGTCGAGAGATTGCGCGCGCCTGGTGCTTAGCATCGTAAAGCGACGTAACGCGCGGGGGGGATCCATAAAGCGATGCTCCACCGACGGATATACGTGTCGGTAAGACGAAATCAACAGAACGACTCTCGGCGACGCTGTTGTTCAAACTTTAGCCGACTTGGATTTTGACAGCGAGACGAAAATTTTCGAAAACATTCTCGCGAACGTGCCCGGTGCGCGCGCGGCGCAAGCTCTTCCGTTCGGGATTTAACGGTCCGCTCGCTTGCAGTGCTAGAACGTAATGTATAGGGATGCTTAATGGGTAATTCAAACAACGCGGGCCAAGGTTCTTTGTATCCAGCGCGATTAACGGGCAAGTCGAAGAATACAAGTGTAAACATCGTTAACTCTTGTAGCCCGAGTACTTCGGCCCGCAATTTGATTGCTCGATTCTCGAAGTTCGCAAACTTATATCGTTATAGCTTACCGGCTGGTTGAATGGCGCTAAGCGCAGTTAAAGTAAATCGACAGCGCCGAGGGAAAGCTTGCTTGCGCGCACTTCGCAATAAAGGAGCTTCGTTAAATTAATATTAATGTAAGCTCGTAATACGCTTGTATTTATACGCCTGATCGATAATTTTCTGAAATGGAATTCCAGTTAATTTTGAAATTCAAATATTTAAATATAATAATCTGAATAATCTTAAAACCTTTAATTGAGTCAAGAATCGAATATGAAAGACTTATGAACTTGTTTGAAAGCTTTTAATCAATTATCCTTAATTTTCAACATATTGATTTGATTTACTGAAATTATAAAACATTTTAAAAGACTACTTAAACATTATTTAAAATAAATGCAGTTTTATTTATAAATGTGCAATATCGGAAAAAGAGAGTACTTCAATATTATTCGCCTGAAACGAATAAATTGGTCTCTGGAAATAATTGTTTTCTGATTAAAAAACAAAACAGACATAATTCTACAATTGCATTTTCAGGAAAAATATGCGCGTTAAAAGTTGCTGTTGTAAATAACACTTTTCTCATCGACGTCAATTATAAATAAAATCCGTCTTTTAATCCAAAAATCGATTTATATTCTATAGAAAGGTATCGTTATGTTTTGTTTTGGCTTTTAGGCACAGATTTATAGCCGCGCGGTAAACCTTAACGCCGCGATAAAAAAAAAAACGATGAAGAAAGGAAGACGTCATGAAATTTTCGCTTGTCGGGCAAGGAAACTATAACTTTTATTTATGTCGTCCAGGTGCATTGTCGCGTCCTCGCGAAATATATAAAAAAAATACGCGTAGATCGGACGTGCAGCTGCGTGACCCCGAATACAATTATTCTACTTTTTTTCCGTCCCGGATGAACGAAAAAGTTGGCCCGCGCGGGACAAGCCGCATACACGCTTCGAGCATTGAATTCCTGCATAATACAAGCATTCGGATTCCCAGAGCGTTCAAGGCACATTTTCGAATGTGAAATTGCAGCGAGAGGTTAATTATCCCTTTGCGTTTCCCTGTAATCTGGCTCAACAACTCAAAGAAAATGATACTCGCTGATAGTTTGAAATTTTAATTTGAGGGTGAAGGAGTCAATTAAAAGAATTAATGTATTATTCGTACAAAAAAAAATCACTTTCAGGTAAATACTTGCAATAAACGAAGTAGTGCGAAGAAATTGACAAAATGACAACAAAAAATTTTACAAAAAGAACTCGTTACCAAAACTTATCATAAAAATACGCAAATGGAATAAGAACTATTATTATACTTGTCAAAATTAAAATGGAAATTCTTACTTTAAAAGCCGCCGATAAAAAAATGCATATATTGTCACGGGATGACGCGTTTAAGGGGTCTGATTACGAGGCGTCATCTCGTAGACGATAAGAGGAGGACTTGAGAAGAGAAGTGCATAGGCATCGGTAGCTCAGTGGGAAGAGCATCCGTCGCGAAAACGGAAGGTCCTGGGTTCGATTCCCAGCCGAGGTAAGTCCGGTGCCCTTTTTTTCTCGTCCTCCTCCGCATTTATTCCGTCGTAACAATTATATTCTAAATTTTCACAATTTTCCAAGAATTGTATAATTGGATTGGCGAAATCTTCCCTTTAACATGAAATCCTCTTTAATAAAATTTGACTCACGTTATTGTTAAATGAACTGCAGTGAGAAGCACGCGAGCGAAGTGAGATTAAAACGAATTTTCCGCAAATAAAGGGGGAACTCGAGCTTCGCGTACCTGGCTGTCGATGTAATCCTGATGCTCGTCGTGGCCATTCGAGTCCCCGAGAGGCGCGCCGTAGCTGTTCGTCACGGCTTGCTGCTGCTGGTATTGCTGCTGCTGCTGCTGTTGCTGCTGCTGGTACTGGTTCCCTTGAGGTCCGGCGCCTGCGAAATTTCCTGGCACCCCGTACTGGTTGCTCAAGGCTGGGGGCTCGCCAAGAGCGAGGCTGGCGCAGAGCACCGCTGCCACAATCATCTATGACAGAGGAAGAGAGAGACAGAGAGATCAAGGCTGTGTAGCCGAACCCGAAGCTTCATTCCAGCGATGCCGCTGCACATTAATTTTCCGGGCGCGAGCAGCTCTGCGCATTTCCACTCAATGCTACAAACCTTTTGCTTTGGAATTGCTTTGCGAATTGGTCTGCATTCTTGGTGGTAAGAAGTTATGCTTGCGGTTCAGGGCATAGTTGCGGTCAAATTATCGAGGAATGACAGCGAGATGTTTTTGAATTTTCCGAAAATACGATGATAAAAATTCTTCAATATTTAACAGTTAGAAAACAACTAGACACGCGTTCGCTGCGTTGCGCAAGATACTCTATCGAGTTTTTGGTTAGTATAATGAACGTTTCTCATCGGAATGAGAGCTTTTGGCCACGGTAAACGATAACTAAACTTTAACGTGCCTAATTCGACTTTGTATAATTAACCCGTTTCACATTACACGCCTTATGTAAATCTGGCTTACTAATTTTGAGTTCTCAGGAAGTTTTCAAAGTGCAATCCACTTTGTTGTTCTCTGGAGTGAGAAATTTAAGTAACATATTTCTAAATTTGGAGTAGCTGCAGTTAAAAACGGTCAAGTAGTTCTCTCGCGAAGAGTGACATCATTGTTTTGATGATGCACTACATTAAGTTTATGATTTACAACATCGTTACTTTCACAGTGCATTGCGACATTTGTACCGATGCTGGTTAGTGCGCCAAATATGGATTTTCATGAAAAATAACAAAGTTTTTTTCGGAATTAACTCGACTCATACTACTGACCTATAAAAATCTAGATGCATTCAGTCCCGCATAATTAATCTTGCCCACGCAAAAACTTAATTTTTTTTTTTTTAAATTACGAAATTGTACAAGGCTTTAGAAAGCATCTTTAAGATAAATCAGCCAAGTTTGTCTTAATAGCAGCAGTCAAAATTCGGAGCGCACCAACATCAAGTCCTTTCATCCTGCCATCGGGCTAAAAAAAAAGGAAACAGACGACGCCGACACATCGGCTTATCCTACGAATTGCACATCTTCTTTACTGCGAGCGCACAAAGCCGCGCTTGCGCCATCAAACCAGTTTCAATGAATAAGAAGAGCACGGAAAAGTGTACGAACCTTCAAAGAGTGCGAGAGCGCGCGCCCCAACTAATTAGAAAATAAATTGTACCTCATGAGCCTCTACGACCGACACTGCACTGATATTCTTTCTCTCTCTCTCTCTCTCTCTCTCTCTCTCTCTTTCTCTCTCCGGCTGTACTGTATGGTTAGCTAAATAATAGAGTGCGTGTCAGTCGGGACACGAGCGACTCGACGAGTCGTCCGTCTGGGCATGTGTGTGTGTGTGTAATAAAAGGATCCCTCGAAGCCCGTCTAACGAATAAGTAATGCGCGCAAACATCACGTGAGAATTAACAAGCTCGCTTTTTTTGCCTTTACGGCAGGTGCGCGCGCGCTCCTTCACACTCTCCGAATACAATGATGCGCGAGGCGAGTGAGAAAAAGCACACTCGCTTCCGACGCCCATCGCGCAATAATCTCCATTAGTGGCGATGACAAAAAAATCACGAGATTTACTTATCGAACGCGGCTGCCTCCGAGAGAATGTTTGCTAATGGAGCGATAATCGATTCCAAGTCGGCGGAGTGAGCGGATATAGTGGCCCCCCGAGGTAAACAGATTAGGGCTTAATTTTCCATTCATCCGAAAAGGGAGAATCCGGATACGCACTAGAATCCATCGGCTTGATTCTCCAACCTCTCCTGGACATTTATGCTGGAGCGATAAGCCCCGGTAATATGGAGATCGATATGTGGCTTTAGGATTGGCAGCTTGCCGCTGTTTAACGAACGTCCTTAATACCCCTCGCCTTCGTTATATTGCATTTACCGTAACCGACTCTAGCCCCCTCCCCCTCCCCCACTTGCGATTCTCTAGTCTGCCCTGTTATTGCTGAAAAAACAATTTTCCCCCTGCTCGCTCCTGCAGCTGTTTTCAGCGCAACGTTTTGTGCGCGCTTTTATTTCCCCCAGATTGTTCGTTCAAGCTTCGTTTTTAACGTGCAGTTTGTTTTGAATTCATTCCGCGTCATCCGCGCAGCGCGTTACGCGACGTTTCAATTGTAAGCTTTTCTCTTTTGGAACCCGGAAAAATTCGATCTGTAGGCCGCGTTGATGATTTTTTAACGACCGCTTAGGACGCTTTCATTCTCTGGCCATTTCGCATATTCTATAAAGGTTTTCCCGGCGAATATTTTTAAGATAATGAGGATGCGGATAACAAGCGAACGAAATTTAAATTATTTCATTGGGCTCTCGTGCCTGCATTTTCGTAGATAATAAAGGCATGCATTTTAATCGCTGCTTTTGTTAAAAGCGAATAAATTACAAAAATTATTCAGGATTAAGCCTGCTATTTACGTACACGTAAAAATTTGCAAAAGCTCGCAAAAAGAAGAAAAAAAACGAATGCCTTTAACGTTAATTGCCTTGGTTTTTACTTGATACTCTTAAATCGCTTGAAGCATTTTAACGCATATAGTACTTCGCGCGAGTCATCAAAGAAATCACTTAAGCTCACTTTTAGAAGTTCGCTTGCGTGACGACAGTCCGCAGATGCGCTTTACGACACAGAAGATGCGAATCACTTGATGAGCGCGGAAGAATCGGATTTCATTTCACCCGTTTACTTTACGTCACTCGCGCGCCGGTACGTCTTATACAATTCGTGCGAACGCAGCTGCACCTTCAGTCATTATCGTTAACGAGAGCAGTCTTGCATTTCTCTCGACGCCGTAAGAATTATTCAACCTTAATGACGATCCGGAGCTAAACAGCTAATCGGCGCCAGTCTGCATTCCGAAAAAAAATCCGCGCGGCTAATATAATATTTCTCGCGTCGCCGAAAGAAGGATCCCCCGCGGCTGGGGGGCGCGATCGAACAGCGGATATATTGAAAGTCGTGCGGAGTACGACGCTAATCCGACCTCTCGCTCGAGCCCTGAGTCGACCGCCGGTATAATATTAGTCCGAGCAAGGGTGCCGGCTTGTCTGAAGCGGCCGCCGCAAGTCTATATCGAAATCCCGGTCCACACTCGGCCTTGCTGTTTGTTCTGGCAATGTTTTCTTGCTTTATTTCGAAAAAAAAAAAAAAAAAACGGGGGGAGCAAAAAGTGATCGATCCTCTTTTCCAGGGGCCTTTCTGCGTCGCGTTTATTGTATATACGCGTGTACAGCTTGACCGTGAATTCAAGCCCGCGGGCTTGCGGCTTTCAAAGCTTGTGTACGTCGCGTCTGCGAAATGACGAGAGTTTTACTTAGTCGTCTGGAGCGAGAATGTGCCTTTTGCATTGATTAAGTTTTTAGGAAGTGAAGTGTAACGAACGAGCGTCACTTAATTAATCGAATTGTTTCGAGTGCGTTGACTATTATTGTTACGAATAAATATTAAATTAAATCTATGGCAATCGAAAACGAGAGCCAATTGAAATATAGGCTAGATAATTATTTCGAATACGTTGAATACATTACGAACTAATATTAAATTGAATCTGTCAATAACGAGAGCCAAAATAAACGGGACATTAATTGTTCAGATAAGCGAAGTAAAATTGGTATAATAAAATATTCCTCGGGTAAAAATAACCCCCTTTCAAAATGTCACAACAGAAATAAAATAGCACATCTCGGTTGATTCTTCCCTATAATTCATCACTATATGTTTTGAGCCAAACACTGAACGGAATGAATAAAAAATTTGTACGCCGAAAGTCATTTTTCGGAGGCCAGGCTCAAATCTCGATCGAGGTCACATCCGAAAAACTGTTCCTGGCTGCTCACGTACAAGTGGTACAACTTGATTCTGGTCGCGCACTGCTTCTAAGTAGCCAAGCGTACAATGTCACGGGCACAGCAATTCACTTATATACGTATACGCAAATAAAAACTCTCGAAAACTGTTTACCTTCCTGAAAACGGTATCCATAGCGAGATAAAAGGAACGGGTAGCTGCGCAGCGAACTCCCAACTGGTCAGGGCGAAACGTTAAAGTGCGGAGGTGCCCCGGGCGCCGGTAGCTTTATATACATTCACCGACACGGGCTGACTTCCTGTGAGCGTCTCGCTGAGAATGAGAGAGGGTCCCTGCAGGACTAGGCTTCTTCGCAAATGTCGAGCGGGGGGAGAGAGAGAGAGAGAGACGAGCGAAGCGAGCCAACTTTCCTCACCTTCCGAAATAGTGATACCATTTTTTTCTTTTCAGAATTCAGGTTGCGACACACGAAGCGATCTTTTCTTTTTGACGCTTCTTCCTAAGGAGAGGAAAAGATTTTCTGGATAGGCGTTTCCTTGATGATGAGTTTTTTTTTTAATTTTTAAGGTAAATAATTACACAAACATTGCTGTAGCGCAAATTGAGTGTGCGGAATAAATAATGTGCGAAAATTGAGGAAATCGGTTCATTTTTATAAATTACTTTCTGTTATACTTTCAGAATGTAAACTTTACTGATGGTTTATCAATACGATTTATTTAGAGTATATAATAAGATAACGAACGAACTTTAATTTTTACCAATATAAAAATAATTTAAAAATTTGAAGTTTATTATACTGTTAATTGCAGATGAATGAAAAGTTACATGAACTTAATACTTTAATGAGACAAGAAATATCAATAAACTAACAAGTTGGAAGGTAAGTTTGTTTTTTAATGAAGTTTTCAAGATAGACAGAAGTGAAGTTACAGCAGATGCTACTCGCTATCATGTAACTTTCTTTTTTCAGAAATCTTTCCGCAAATTAATTCATTAGAACTAAAAAGGAAACAGTCCCTTTTTAGTTTTTCCAGTTTTAAAACCATTAAATTATTAAGCATTTCAAAGGAATCGATATCGCTCCGGAATTAATGCTGAAAACGGATCTCATGAATAGATAAGTGTGTATGCACGGCGAAAAGTAAAAAAATCCGATATAAGAAAGGATTAGCATAAAAATTTCAAAACGCCTTAATTTCTCATTTCAAGATAGCGAAGCGTCTTCTCTCGAGCGTAAAAATCGCCGAAAAGAGGCCCATCACTTTGCACTCCCGCGCCGCGGCAGCCGCGAAATTTCGGCTCTTGACGCGCGCCACTGATTCGGACCGAAAAATTCGCGCTCACCAAGACGCGTCCATTTTCACCGGCTCCGCGTGAGGCAACCACTTGGATTCGCAGACGTATATATGCGCGCCAAGAAGCGCTCGGCAGAGAAAAAAAGGAGGCCTCCGGCTGCTTGAGGAAAACTCCTGCTTCCCTCTCTCTCTCTCTCTCTCTCCCTGGCTGGCGCTCGCGGCGCGTTTCCGGCCGATGCGCATATACGCGCTGCTCGCGCTTGCTCGCTCTTTCGAACGATATGATTTTCGAGCGAGGGAGGGAGGGAATCGCAAGAGGATGGAGAAAGCAGCCCGAGTCGGTTACTTCATCTCGTGGGATAATTCATAGTGCGCCGGCAAGCAACGTCTAGGCACGCTGCTGCCGCCGCCGCCGCCGCTGCTGCTGCTACTGCTGATCCAGCTCCGCTATATTCGAGCCGACTAATTAGGTAATTGAGACTTCGTTAAAGCAGAGCGAGCGCGGGCGTCTTTGTGTGCCTGCGCGCATCTTGCTCGTTCCGCGATTGCTGAAGTGCGTGGCTACATTCTCCGGGCCGACTCTTCTTTTGTGAGCGCAAACGTCTGGAGGAAAAAGGAGCATTTGTAGCGATTAGGGTTGGATTCTGAGGCGTTTTGCGAAGTAGTTAATGGATACGTGTGCTGCTATAAGTCTTTTTTATCGTTTTGGAAAATTTCGTTATCTCTGCATTTCTAATTTGCTATTGTGCACGATTCGTTTAATTTGAGTTAATTATTCGTTTGAAAGCTTTCGCAATTCGTTTGCATCAAAAAAGCATTCGCGTAAACAAACGCATAATTTAAAAACGTTGAAAAGAGCACTGCATTAAATTACAACGTGATATTATTTTTGGCACTCGAGCATAAAGTATACGTGACATACATATTACTTTTTATCTCTTTTCAGCACTCTCCATAAAATGTAAACGAAATTGTATATTGTTCTTTTGAGATTGCCTATACTCACTTCGTAGTACGGAAATCCTTTATAATTTTTAGCTAAAATTCTTTTATAATTGAAATTGTGTTAGTCCAGTATATAATTATGAAATTTGGCACCTTTGTGTACTTTAGCAATAATGATTACATTTAAGCCTTTCAAGCATTTTAAAATATTTCGCAGGCTGCAATAAATGACATTATACCGTATAGTAGGAATATATATATATATATATTTTTTTTTTTCATTTTTTACAATGGGCTGTAATAAGATGATTCGTACTTTTTGTGCACCTAGGAAAAATAAATAGTTATTCAGCACGAGCAGTCATCTATGTCCTAAATGAAATATCTTTGTGTCTCCGTTCTTCTCGAATGTGTTCAGAAATATGCAAAAAATGCAGAAGACTGCGGAATAGAGAGTCGTTATTTCGTAAAAATGTGCTTGGAATGCTATATTGCGGATTTTTTGTGCGTTTTTTTAAACGCGTTTGTTAAACTTTTATCTTGGATGTAAACATTTTTCATCGATCTCAAGTACGTACGTGAGGAAGATAAAGAATGAATAAACTTTAAAAAATCTGGACAATAATTATGCTGTTCTTGAAAACCAAGGTAATTTTTAAAATGCACTAAAAGCTGAAATATTGACGTACAGTTCAATAAATCGAATCGAAGAAAATGTTATACGGATTGCAGATAAATCAAAATATAATTAATTTTGAAACTATTAAGTAAGTACGTACGTGTTGCATTGTATTCGGAATTTTTATTGTTTTGACAAATGCAAATTTTAAGAAAATAACTAAATCTGCGTGTTATGCAAAGAAAAATTATTATTTATATCGAAATATTAAGTATCATAGTAAAATTAGATAGTTTTCTATTTTTTAGATTGATTTGTGCGCTTATGTAATGCAAATAGTAATCGTGCTTATTCCACATAGCTTGAAACCTTCCAGGCTTACATTCAATATCTCGCATATTAGGCTGGAAGCTTTCTGAGAGCTTCTGTTACGTGGAACGTGTTTGCGTAATTAAAAATTAAGCAATATAGTATCACAAGGTCGATAATGGGAATAGACGATGTTTTAGCCTCCTTGGAAGTCTATTATTAATGCGAATAATGAACAGTACGGGCATTTTATGCCGATCCTTCATTTTTTGTTCAGCGGTTCTTTTTTCGGCAAAACATAAGCATATTTATAAATTAATTCTGTAGTTTTCAAATTTTGTATTCAGTGAGACGTGTATTTATAGTGGTATATATTCTCTACGAATTACGATTCATATTTGTATATACTAATGGTTAATTTTTATTTAAAATTTATGCGAAAACAAAGTTAATCAATCAATTGTTTAACAATTTGACGTTTTTCGATATTCGTTCAATTTCAGGCATTATGAAGTTATCACAGTTAAAAATTCTCTGCCAAAATTTAAGCGTGATTTATTAGCCCAGGTGGGTCGCGTGCTGTTATTTTACGATGAATTTATTTTTAATTGATGCTGTCTAAAGTGTCATTAACCTAATATAAAGGCACGCATTTTCAACTCTTGTCCTTGTGATAATTAAATTCAATATCCTGATTTTAATGGTTTTAACGAATTAGTAATTATTTTTATTCTACAGTGAGCGCCCTAATTTAAAAATATCGTTCAATATTTTCCAATTAAAAAATTTAGGCGAAAATAGTGGTTGAATTTAACAATACAAATAAGATAACAGTACTGTACGAGCAAAAAGATCAGGGGTTAAAAATAAGCGAAGGAAGAAGCGAGCGCGCGCGCCTCGGATTCCAGAGTGCAGAAGAATCGCTCCGAAGCGCCTAATCACGTCTCACGCACGCAGAACACTTTGTTCGGGCGGCCGATTGTACAGCGAAGAGAAGCCGAGAGAGAGAGAGAGAGAGAGAAAAGCAGCTGTCGCAACGCGCACGCGTAATGTAATCTCTTTTGAAAAAGCAAAGGACTCCCCGGTGAACCGCGAGCCCGCACACCGCGCGCGTCTTCTTTTCTCCTCCCCCTACCTCCGTCTCTCGCTCGTCCGCTCCGGTTTTCTTTGCGAAACGCGCTCGTACACGCTCGTATGCGCTCGCTTAGGCAAGAGCCCGGTAATTATCAAGCAAATAGAGTCAAATTTAAATGAGATCCTATCTCCCGCGAGGCGCCTGCGTAAAACTCGAGCGCGCGGGCATCTCTCTCTCTCTCTCTCTCCTCCTTACGCACTCGGGAGAGCATGTGAAGTAAGCGGCTGCTCTCCGCGTCTTAATTAGACAAAAGGCTTTCACTTTTTTTGGGAGGCTTCCCAAGCCGAGCGCCGAGAGACAATTCGATGCGGATGTACCCAGGCAGGATGAGCGCGTTGGCGGACAACCATAAACTACCGCGGCTATGATGAAGAGAGAGAGAGAGAGAGAGAGATTTTTTCGAAGATAAGTCTCGCGATGCGTCATATATGTCTGTTTCCTGAGTAATTGTAGGATACACTTTCTGAGCGCGAAGGAGGTCTTTTTTCACTTAGCGAAAAACAATCTCGACTTATGAAATGATTTGTTTGGCCTTAATGTACGTTTTATTGCTTCACCCTTTTATAACTTGAGGCGTAATTTTCAGATTTTAGATGTCGAAAGCTGCAGCGCGACCGTTTAATTAGTCCGATTCGCGATACGGAGCTTTAATACTTCGATAACCCATATATACTCGGAGAAGCCCGAACAGTTTCTAATTAAATTTCGCCAACTCAATAAAATCTATCGCCTTCTGTTACCCAAAAGCTCGGGGCGCGTGGAGAGCTTGTTTTTCTTGAAATCTCAGCTGGCGCGCGCTCTCTCTCTCTCTCTCTTTAGTTGCGGGGGGGAGAGGGTAAAACCCAAAATCCGAGCAAAACTGGCAGCAACCCCCTGCCCGGTCGCGCTTAAGTTGCCGTCAATTAAAACTTTGCCAGGTGGCGCTCGCGCGCTCCGACAGTTTACAAATCGCGGAAGTTTTGCTATCGGGGAGAAAGGCTGTGGGGTGGCGCGAGGCGGAGAAAGCTTAGCCGCGGGGAGTCGGGGGGGACGACGCGCAGGACGCTACTCGCTTCTACTTAACTAACAATAATTAACTTGGACACTTAAGCTTTAATTAATCTTTCCTGTGACTCATAGATAACGTCAATTACAGGATAACTCGGGCGCTTAGCGTCAATGACGATTAAATTGCTTATATATCCTTCGACTTTTGTCAAGTTTAAGCGCGGATGCTTACGGATCGACTTGTTCCCTCGCTGATCGAGATTTCAATTAAGGGTCTGTCTTCGATTTTTGATCGATCGGTTTTCCAATTTATGGAGATTATTTTTTTCGATAATTTTCGATAGTGGAGAATTGTTTAATAAAGTCGACTGTTTTATTGGGTTATTTCATAAATTAATCAATCTTTTACACAAAATAAACATAAACGGTACATTGATTTCCAATCTGTCTTCCCTTACTTCTTCTCAATCTAGGAGCAGATAGCTCACGATTCTCACTCAGCGGTGTGTATGTACTCGTTACACGTAGAAAATGAATTTACTCGGCTGTATAATGGCCGATCGTGCATCGCTTTACCAATGAATCTCGTTCCCCTCGTTCCGTGCTTACTTTTTATCATGAGGAATATACAAGAACTGTCAGGCGCTACTCGAAATTTTCGCTACTGATGGATAAAAGCCAATTTTGCTGAAAGGAACCCCGGAAAGCGAGAAAAGAGTTTCCTGCACAGTGCCGTGACTTCTCGCCCGTTGTTATGGTGGTATGGCAGCAGATCTAAAATGTAAATCTAATATTTGAATATCAGGAATAGTCGAGAAACGTCAGTGACGTTGATTTCTCTTTTCGCGCCCTGAAAAATGTGAATTCTGATTCTGTTTAATATGAATGAAGTATAAATTAGCTAACTTTTAACATTTTGTAATGGTATAATTTATTTAATAATCAAAATATTTATAAATTGTAAACTTGTAACAAACTAGATTTATAATTAATTATATTAAAATATAAATGTCTGCGCCACATATAATAGAATTTGAGAAATTAGTGTAAGAAAAGTTCCGATATGCAATATTGATTATGAATTTTCAGATATATGCATAAAAGGTAAGCAGCCTCGTTGGCGTGGAATATATAACATTCTCATATAAAGCACTTAGGATCCCAAAGCGGTCCCTGTCATCGATGCTCCGGCTGATCGTTCGTTTCGCGCTTATCAGCCTCGAAGGTTACAGCTGCGCGGTAGCCTCGTTGACCCGCGGTATACACGACTCTCTGAACTCGACCGTTAGGAAGTAGCGCGTGATAGCGACCGTTCGTCTCTGCTCCTCGACGGCTCTCGTAGTGGCCAAAGTCGTTGCCGGATGCGTGATCGATGACCCTGTAGTCGAACTCGTACACCAGACCTTCCCTCTTCGTTCCCTCGTCCATCACATCGGTGGCCTGCAAGGATTACCACCGCTGATTAAGCTCATGTTTTTTAGCGGGAGTTAAGCCAAAATTAGGAGTTGCTATTAATAATGCCTGCTTCTACGAATGACGGATTGTTTGTATAGCTGTCTGACTAAGCGGAAGCTTTTGCAGGATTACTCGCTTAAAGAATCTACGGAACTGCTATGTCACGTCTGAAGTCAGACTGCATTCAGGTTTTGTACTTGCAAATTGATCATTATAAAATCTCTCTTTAGGTTTCTTTTTTTAAATTTAAGTTGATGACAATTTTTATAAAGTTATTTACAGATGTTCTTAAAATAAGCATTCTTTTTCCTTCTACGTTTTAAGGTACTGCATTTGTGAATTTTTTAATTTCATACACGACTTTAAAAGTTTTATATTAACCATTCGAAACTTGCAAAGATCAGCTATTTTCTTTAGTAGATTAGGAGAAAACTTTTTTTTATGTAAAAGTTTTCTGCGCGACATTTTTTTATTAGCTGTAAAAATTAAGTTTCTGAAGTTTTTAAACACTCTTTTTCCTGCTCATTCTGTCTTAAAAATATTTCATAAAAAACTTATACATCAAGTTTTATTAAATATAAAAAATGCTCACACGAAAAGTAGTCAATCATAAATTAGAAATTTAAGGGAACCAGTAAAACCCAATGCGGTTTGCGCGTACTATTTTCTTTTTTTGAGATTATACACGCAATTTTTTGGTATTTTACTTTACTTGATTTAAACATATGATTATAGGATATTCTGGTAATTTTAAAAATACTAATTTTGCCTTCTTCAAAAAGTAATGAGCGGCCATGTTGAAGCATTTAAAGCCTTGATTTGATTGGTCCATATAGCTCGAATGTCAGAATTATGAATTCTGGGAATTTTTACAACCGAATATTGATTTTTAGATGTAAAAAAATATATAACTAAATTTTAATAGTTTTTTGCATAATGAAAAATATTCCAATAAATTTTGAATTCATAGCCTCAAAATTGAAAATTGAATTTTCTATATGGTAGTAATGAATTATAGATAAATGAAATTTCAAAAAATAT
The DNA here is from genome assembly GCA_900474385.1 of Ormyrus pomaceus. Taxonomy (NCBI): domain Eukaryota; kingdom Metazoa; phylum Arthropoda; class Insecta; order Hymenoptera; family Ormyridae; genus Ormyrus; species Ormyrus pomaceus. The sequence goes on along the minus strand of UCOM01002496.1, from coordinate 3,191 downwards.
ATTTGAAATTCGCATAAGGAATAAATTTATAATATTTGTAAAAAAATTAGAGCGCGCGGAGCGCCCCTGAATGTCGCTTGTAAAACTAAAATATAAATCCTTTTAAGTATTTAAATTTAATTTAAATTATTGAGTTTCAAATATTAATCAAAATTCAAATCTAGCGGATGTAGCAAATTCTCGCGCCTATTAATGACCGACCAATCAAATCAGTCTTTAATTAAAGGTTTCACATCATCCGGCCATCACTGTTTTAAAAGATAAAATCAGTCTTTAGTAAAAGCTCAAATATATGTATACATATAGTATTTATTTTATGAAACATTTTTTATAAATATTATTTAATATTCAATAATAAGTCGCGTGCAAAGGATGCTTTTGATCAATACATTTAATTACTTTGAACCTTGCCTTTAAAATAATAATTTAATTTACCTGTTAATGTAGTTCAAAGAAAATATATATTTACATGTTTTTTTTTTTTTTTTTTTTTTTTTTTGTACTCAGCGTGTTTACTTTAATGGATTGAAATATCATTTTGAATGTATTTACCCAATTTCAAGTAATTAAAGGCATGGACCAAAGATGTTTAAAATTTTTAGTTTTAAGTTCGTTTTTAAAAGAAAAATTTGTAAAAAGTGTAAAATATAAAAATAGATTATGTAATTTACAACATTAATATGAATATATATTTTTTAAACATTAAACTTTTTTTTAACTGAAGTTTGCCTCCCTTAATTAAAATTGTTATTAAAACTGTTAAATTCTTCAATAAATTGCACTTACATCAACAATATCTACATTCTGACGTTCTTGTCGATGATCTTTGGTATAATTCTCTGAAGAATGTTGCTTACTAATTTCGGTATTTTCTGTTGTGTTATCCTGATTATTTGCTCTGTTATTATTTTCCATTTCATCTTTATCGATTATGATTTGGACGTTATCGGTCGCATCTTCTACATTATTCATTTTAAAATCATTACTAACTTCTTTTACGTTTTCGTTTTCTTGAAGACTATCAGCTACTTTTTGCACTTTTATTTCACTACTATCGTAATCTTGATCGCTATCGTAATCGTAATCAAATTTAAACTCCTTGATAGAGGTAGTGGAAGTTGATTCTTCGGCATATTCAAACTCCTCTTGTACTAATGAATGCTCTTCGGAGTTTCTCATCGTTGTTGCATCAAGTTTCTCATTAAGGATTTGGTGGTATAATGCGTAAAGATGATCTGCGCTCCTCTGCGTGTTGCTGTTACTGGTATTAATAACGCGTGCAGGAATATCTTCATCAAATTCATTATCTACAATCGTAGTTGCTTCTTCTGCTGCTGATGTCAGATCTGACAAAGGATGCTCTGTAACATGTAATTGCTTTATGTACAACAAACTATAGTTACTATTTTATATCTAAACAAAGCTATCGATATAGTAAATTATGAAATTCTACTAAAAAAATTAAATAGGTATAGTTTTCCTAAAATGGATAATCTGTAACAAAAATATTAGAAATAGAGCAAATGAGAATAAAAACCTTTTATCAATGTAAAAAGAATAAATAATACAGCAAATCCTCAAGATACGAGATTGTCCTCTAAAGCTTAATTTATATTTTTAAAATTTGTTGGTGATAATGTAAATAAAATAAATTTATGTTACATTTTCTGTAAAAATGAAATCTTACGTCAAAGTACGACAATAAAGTAATTGACCAAAAGTTGCAATAAAAATGCTTGTAGCTATCTGTTTCAAGGTTTCAGCTACCTTTAAAAAAAAAAAAAAAGCAAGTATCTCCTAATCATCCTAGAATGATTTCTTTCCTTTGTTATTTCTAAGACCTACAGAATTTTCTTTTTACTACAAATAGATTCGCCTATCGCAATAAATCACCTATGTCCTTGGTGGGTTGGATAGTCCCCACCTCCTCCGAGTTGAGGCTTTTAGGCTCCATAGGCGGCCGATCTCTTATCAGGAAATTGGCCAGTCCGAAAACGCGGCCACGTCCTCGATTAATTGGATGCACGAAGGGTCCGGATAATGGCTCCCCCGTATAAACGATTTTTGGTGCTTGGAATGTGCTAATACTGCCAGTATTATACTGCTTGGTCTCGTCAGAACTCAGACTGTTGATCTGTCCAGGTAAAAAGTAGCCGTACAAACGTTTCACCAGCATGTCGGCTTCTTCGCTGCATTTAAAAATCAAATGTTGTATACAAAAATCTAATAAAAAGTTAATAGTACATCGTATCAATTATTACTCCTGCGAACTAAAATCACGTGAATCTAAAATCATTTGAAAACCCTGTCTAAACAAACGTCCATTCCTTTTGCTCTCTTGGGCAAATAGATTCAGGGCAGAGCCAAACAACTCCCCCTAGGAGTGTTAATCGCCCGACGCGCGCAAGGAACAAACAAAACGGAGCATCTTTTCTCCACTCACCCGACGATCATGGCATCTCGAGCTTCCTTGTAGTGCAAGTCACGCTTCTCGGCGGCGGCGTTGGTCGATTGTTGGCGCAGAATGGGAAAGGCCGCCGTTTCCGCTGCTGCTTTTGGTCTCCTCCGCTGCCGCCTCTTGACCCCCGAGTAATCAAGAACGTTCCTTTTTCCCGGCCGAGCAATTAGTGACCAAGAGCTGATCATCAATCCCGCTTTTTCCAGTCGAGCTGCGAGATCGAAGGGCGACGGTGACGCGACTGCGGCTTCATTAACAGGTCGTTGCTCGGGATTTCGACTAACGACCAGTGACGGCAGCAGCACCAACGCCAGCAGCACGGCCCGAAATAAGTACTCCTTAACCTGAGATTTAATAAAGTCTACTTGTTAGTTTTTAATTAGTTTCGTAAATATTCAGTGAATCACGCGCGAGAATAAACTTGAGATCAGTCGACAACGTTTTTCCAATAATGAAAATGTACAGTTTATACATATTTTTAGTGATTTATCTATATATAATAAGAATGTCCGATATTTCCGAAAGCATATTTTTAATAATCGTGAAAAAAGTTGTCAGGTTTATTTAAAGGACTCCTTCTTATAACTTAATTACTCTACGTTCTGCAAAAGTGACTCACAATCCAGTATAAAAACCGCTGCCAAGTCATTGGCAGTTAGCTTCCTCCTAACTAATTTATTGTTCCATTATTATCTCGTTTTTATTATTATTTTATTTTTATATGCTCATTTTA